>JAUPFT010000001.1:62112688-62253700 GCA_036936625.1 Parnassius smintheus behrii | reverse complement strand
GAACAATTCCTCAGAGCACTCCCCGTGATAGATGCGATAAAATACGCAAAGAGATGCAACATCTCTTCGCAGCGCCAGTGAATCGAGCCGATCGGAAAGCACTCGGTCGTCGACGATTCGAGCCGCTCTGCGCTGGATGCGGTCAAGTGGAAGGAGCTGGTACTGGGGAGCCCCAGCCCAGAGATGGGAACAGTATTCCATGTGCGGCCGAACCTGCGCCTTGTAAAGTTGCAGGCGGTGTGCCGGCATGAAATACTGTCCCGCTCTGCTGAGCACACCAAGCTTTTTAGAGGCCAATTTGGCCTTCCCTTCCAAGTGACCACGAAACTGCACGTCACTCGATATGTCGACGCCGAGGATTCCGATACTGGCTGAGGCAACAAGGGGAGTGCCTTGAAACTGAGGGGATACGACAAAGGGGTTCTTTTTAGCGGTTAACGCGCAAACTTGTGTCTTCTGGGGGTTAAACTGGACTAGATTTAGTCGTCCCCAATCCGAGACTCTGTTCAGCAAAGACTCGACTTCAGACACAAGTTTGTCCCGGCACTCGGAGACGTTTTCCCGAGAAATATTGGCTCGGCCGGTGTAAAGAGCATCACCAGTGCTGTCATCTGCATAGCAATGAATGTTACGGGTATGCAACATATCATTGATATGCAGAAGAAACAGCGTTGGCGATAGCACGCAGCCCTGTGGAACACCAGCATTAATAGGCTTGCAATCGGAGCTTGCACCGTCTACAACGACCTTGATGCTCCGATCTGCAAGAAAGCTGGTGATCCAATCGCACAATTTCTCGGGAAGCCCATAGGAAGGGAGCTTCGTAAGAAGCGCTTTGTGCCAAACCCGATCGAAGGCCTTCGCGATGTCCAAACTAACGGCCAATGCCTCCCCCTTGAACCCTACTGCCTCCGCCCATCTGAGAGTGAGGTAGACCAGAAGATCACCAGCTGACCCACCACGGCGAAAACCGTATTGGCGGTCACTAATCAGCTGGTGATCCTCAAGGTACCTCATGAGCTGGCAGTTTACAATGGACTCCATTGTTTTGGAGAACAAGGAGGTGATGGCGATTGGCCGGTAGTTGGACGGGTCAGAGCGGTCGCCTTTTTTAGGGATCGGGTGGACGAAAGCCGTCTTCCATGATTTTGGGACTACGCCTAGGGAGTAGGAGTACCGGAAAAGACGCGTTAAAACCGGTGCCAACTCTGGAGCACACGTCCTCAGCACAATTGGGGGGATTCCGTCAGGCCCACTCGACTTGTGGATGTCCAGGGAGAGGAGTGCTTTGCGAACCGAGCGCTGTGTGAACTGCACTTCCGGCATGGAGCACTCACACCGCGGAATGGTCGGCGGCGTACTCCTCCCGTCATCGAGAGTCGAGTTAGACGCAAAGAAAGAGCCTAGAAGATCGGCTTTCTCCTTTGCAGTATGGGCCAGTGAGTCGTCCTCCCTGTGCAGAGATGTAAGAGATGGCTGACAGAAATTCCCCTGGACAGCCTTAGCGAGAGACCAGAATGCACGGGTTCCAGAAGGAAGGTGAACTAGTTTCTCGCCAATTCTGCCTATGTGCTCTGACTTTGCCTTGGAAATGACTCTTTTGAAGGACCTAGAGGCGGAATTATACTTCTTTTTTAGAGCACTGGTGTTTACATCCCGGGACGCTGATGCACCAACCCAGGCTTGGTAGCACTCCTGCTTATAGCATGATGCTATTTTACAGGAGCGACCAAACCATGGCTGAGATTTGCCTCCAATGGGCACCACAGAGGAAGGAATAAAAAGTTCCATACCCTGAAGTACCACATCAGTAACAGAATCCGCAACAACGTTGGGATCATCCGGCGAGAAGCAAACCCGCCCCCAAGGGTAGGATGCAAAGAAAGACCGCATCCCATCCCAATCGGCTGACCTATAGTGCCAAACACGGCGGCAGCCTGCAGAATGCAACCGCGATTTCAGCGTGAGTGGCACAACACTCCGGACCAGACAATGGTCCGAGGAGCCTAAAGGGGCGTCGATGGAAATCTGATATCCGTCCGGGTGAGAGGTCAGCAGAAGGTCCAACAGGGAAGGTGCGTGATCCTCCACATCTGGAATCCGCGTAGGCGAAGTAACCAGTTGTGTCAGACCACATGCCAAGGCAAAATCATGAACAGATCTCCCCGCATGATCGGTTAAACGTGAACCAAGCCATTCGGCGTGATGGGCGTTAAAGTCGCCGAGGATCACGATCTCTGCGGAGGGGATCTGCTGTAGCAACGAATCTGCAGCCATTTGGACGTGGTCGAAGAGTCGGTCTGTTTCGGCAATACCGCTATGGGACCTATAGAGGCACCCGTAGACGCGCGGATGGTCGTCGCTGTCTACGCGTAGCCAAAGGATGGACAGGTCCGAACCTTCAAGTCTGCCGAGGCGTCGAGAACAGATGTCCTCTCTGACGTAAACGCAAACTCCAGCCCGAGGCACAAAGGAGTGTTCCAGTTTGTACCCCGGGTAGGAGAGATACGAGACATCAGCCGGAGAGGACACCTGCGTCTCGGTCAGAAAGAGCAGAGCCGGCCTCGCCGTCTCGAGATGGTAGTGGACGGCGTTTAGGTTAGAGTGAAGTCCCCTGATATTGCAGAAATTCACGGACAGCGTGGCAGGGGTCGCCTTGGTATTGTTGCTCCGTTTGCCCCGAGCAGTTGTAGTCTTGAGCGGAATTTTGCTCCTCCCAGAATACGCGGGGCAGCCTGAGCACCCACGCTCAGAAGTGGAGAAACATGGTCGTGGATGCTCAGCGAGGGATTCTCCAGAGGTGCTGGTACCCTCCTGGGGTAGTCTATCATTATTTAATTCCGCTACCATGTTGATGGGGGGGGGGGATTTGGGCCTCCGGCCACCTGCACTCACCAGACGAAACGCGGAAGCAGAGCTTCCACTTCACGCCGGTATTCTGTGAGGTCGTGGTACCACCCCGGTTTGAGCCGGCCCATACGTGCAACAGCAAAGCTGCCGCGTGGCTCTACCACTGTTAAATATGGCAAAGTATACGTAAGAAAAGACGAATTTTCTCCTATAGTCACCATTAGAAGCGAAGAACAGGTACACCAACTTCTTTTAGACAAAGGACTAACCCCTTTGTTAAATTTTTTCTTACCTAATCTAAAATTAATTCCCTTTATTTTTTTATTGATTTTAAAATTCTGTTTAATTATTTCAAAGGTGATCTATCACTTTTTATTTTTGTCAAAACTAATTAACTTTGTATATGTTACTTACACATCTTGCAGTTACACACACTTTAATAACACTATTATGTATACACTACACACATTAAATACACTATCAAGAAAATACAATGGAAATGATAACTTAGTTCAGCTTAACGACATAAGTATAAATATAACCACATATACTAGCAATTCAATCTTACATATTTCGTTCAGTATTAGAGAAGACGTCTATAGTAGGTAGAATATTAAATGAGTGAGACCTTACAAAATATAGAAGAAATAGACAATTTAAATATTGCACGTAATATTGAATGTGATACTTTAGAGTTTGCTACTCATTTCAAAAGAAAACAAAATGACCTCACTATTATCTCACAAAATATAAGAAGTATCTATAATAACTTCAATGACTTTCTAATAACTTTATCTAGCTTCGATTTTAAATTAGATGTAATTATTTTAACCGAATGCAGACTAGACAGTAACAAGCCTATCCCACAACTAACTGATTTCCACTCCTACTCTACTACATACCAGCTAAACCAGAATGATGGGGTTACTGTTTATGTAAATACTTCATTAAAAAATAAAGTAAAAGAAATAAAACTGGCACAGGCGTCTTGTATTCAAGTAGACATATCAAATAATATATTCTTATGTATCTATCGCTCGCCATCAAATACAAATATAGATAATTTTTTAGCTTCTCTTAGTGCACATCTTGAGACAATATCAATGCATAAAAATATCATAATAGTTGGGGACATAAATATCAATATTAGACCTAAAAATATGGAGCCATCGCAAGAATATAAGAATAGAATCTTAACATGTTGGCAGAATTTGAAATACTTCCGGGACATGTGCTACCCACAAGAAACCTCAACTGTTTGGATCACTTTATGCTCAAAACAGACAGTAAAAAGGATCTGCCTTTCATAGCAATATTACATACCACCATTACAGACCATTTTACTACATTTTTATGCTTATCCAAAATTAAATATAATCAATTTTCAAATAAAACTAAATCTATACTAGACTACGACAAAGCTCGAAAATATCTACAAGAAAGTAATCTGGCTAAGTTATTAGAATGTTATGACCCTAATGTATTAACTGATCTTCTTTTGCATAATATAGCTAATTCTGTAAAAAACAATATTATTACTATTGAAATTCCGAAGAGTAAACGTATCATAAAACCTTGGATTACAACTGGTATTCTTAAGTGCATAAATAATAGAAATAAGTTACAAAACAATTTAAGAAAAGACCCACACAATGAAATTTTAAAAATAACATACTTAAGATATAGAAATAACTGCAATAATTTAATTAAAAAGCTGAAAAGAAGATATGAAAGAGAACAACTTGCTAAATCAGTTTCAAATAATAAGCTTCTCTGGAAAAATATAAAAAATATAACAAACTCGAACCATTCGAAAAACCAAAACGCAGAATTATTAAATACTAAACCCACCCCTACCGAAGCAGCAAATTTTGTTAATGAGTACTTTGTTAACATTGGTAAACAACTTGCTCAACAAATTAAAGATATTGCCTTGCATGACTCATATAACCTTTCTGACACACTGCCTGCACTGGGAAATTCCTTCACGCTCCTTGACACAGATCATGATGAAGTGGATAGAATCTTGATGAGCCTAAAATCTAACAGTGCACCAGGTTGGGATATGATTTCAACAAAGTATTTAGAATTCGTAAGATATGAAGTCGTTCCTATTATAACTCACCTTGCCAACCTTTGTTTTAATAAGGGGATATTCCCTACCCTGTTAAAGCAATCTATTATTATTCCAGTACACAAGAGTGGAGATAGGACGGAAGTGAATAATTATAGGCCCATATCCATATTACCTAGCATATCAAAAATTTTGGAAAAGCTTATTAATAATCGTTTAGTAAATTTTTTAAATAAATATAATATTTTGTCTCCTTCCCAATTTGGATTTAGAACGGGTAAATCCACAGAAGATGCTGTAACTTCTCTAAGCTCGCTAATAATTGAAGAAATTGATAATAAAAATAAATGTTTAACGGTGTTTCTTGATATCAAAAAAGCCTTTGATACCGTCTCTGTCCCTATCCTAGTAAATAAATTGGAAAATGTTGGTATAAGGGGAGCACCATTAACTCTTTTTAAAAGCTACCTCTCTAATAGGAAGCAGAGAGTAAAGTTACAACAGTACTTAAGTGAAGATGCAGAAATAACATACGGAGTTCCACAGGGAAGCGTTTTGGGCCCTACATTATTTCTTGTATATATCAACGACCTTTGTAGCCTAAAAATAAATAACGCAAAAATCTTCTCCTATGCTGATGATACTGCAGTCGTCTTCTCTGGAAACTCCTGGAAAGCTGTGAAAAATAGTGCTGAAAATGGAATGGTTCAAATAGCTACTTGGCTAAAATATAACTTGCTCTCGCTGAACACAAATAAAACTAACTATATATGTTTCAGTATGTACAATAAAAATCAACCTGATGACAGATATAGTATAAGGGTTCATGATTGTTGTAACACCCAGGATAGAAACTGCAACTGCCCGATTATAAATAAAGTTACCCATACAAAGTACCTGGGTGTCATGTTGGATCAGAGACTGTCCTGGTACCCACAGCTTGAGCAAGTTGCTGGAAGAGTCAGAAAGTTGATTTGGGTTTTTAGATCATTAAGGCATGTGGTTCCAGGTAATCATAAAAAAAATGGTGACCGGAAAACATCAAGAACAATTTTGAATGAGATATATATCGGCTTGGTTCAATCTGTCTTGGAATATTGCATTCCTGTTTGGGGAGGTGCGGCAAAAACTAAGTTTATAGAGGTTGAGAGAGCACAACGTGCGCTTATTAAAGTTATGAACTTCAAAAATATTAGATACCCCACGCAAAGGCTTTATCTCGATAGTGGGCTACTTTCGGTAAGGAAACTGTATATAAAACAGATCACACTCAATAAACACAAAAATATACCCTACGATGCAAGTAAAAAAGGAAAAAGAAGAAAAAATAATGTGGCTTCAGTACCCCAAACTAAAACTAAGTTTGCTAGTACTCAATATAATAGTCGCTCGTCTCAAATTTATAATAAAATCAATAAAGAACTAGATATTTATTCGAAACAATATATCGAATGTAAAAAGGTAGTACAAAATTGGTTAGAGCCACTTAATTATGAGAACACTGAGCTGCTTTTACTTACAGTAAAATAGTACACACACATACCCACACACTCACTTACAAACACATTCACGCGCAAACACACACACACACACACACACACACACACACACACACGCACACACACCCACACACACACACACACACACACACATACACACACATACACACACTCACACGCACGCTTTCGCATACATATAACAAATATCATAATCTGAGGGGAAAAAAACTGTAAATACTCCCTTTTAGTCTTTAAGTTTTTCTTTGTAATGTCATATTTCATAATGTAAATAATATAATATATAGATATTGATATGGAAGAGCGGATTCACCTGGTACAGGTATTATTTGCTTAAAAGGAGAATCCGGCCACTAATGTCTGTAAACCAATTTCTATTTGCTGAAATAAATTTTATTATTATTATTATTATATTAATCTCCTACTCGTTCTAGTGGTATAAAGTACCGTACCGGCGAATAAGAGGAATCAGTCAGTAATTCTATGGATCTCACTGTCGTTACTATGTACGTTGGAATATTCCACTAGTGAGGGCAAGGAAGATCGTGTTGCTGGGAGGTTGCCCTGTGTTACATTATTAGTGTTGCGGTTGGCTTGCATACTTTGGTGCTATCATGTAATTATGTCCTTCACGTTACACCTGTGGTTGTGGCGAGGATGTTTTACGGTTGGTCGAACTGTATTTGCTCTATACTGAATGTTGCTATACAAGTTGCTATACGCTGTTTTATTTATAACAACGATTAATTGCGTAAGCAAGAGAACAAGTTGAACATCCGCTCGCACACTTTCCATATTTTAACAATTAACTTCTATAATAATTTCTAACAGTAAAGAAAGTTAGTTATCGAATAATATTCTTTTTTACCCTCGTGCCTCGGTAAGCACGAAGAGCCGTTATACCTACACCTCTCGTGTGTCCCTCCAATCGTGTCGGATTACCCTCCCATCGGCCTATGAGAGTGAAGGGATAGAGTGTGCAACTGGGTCAGCGCACACACTTGATCACTATAATCCTGTCCAGCGCAAATAGCTAGTCTGGCCGATGTGACAGAAATTCGGTCTCGATGACATTAATATATTGTTTGCCCAAACAGCGGTAAAGAATTATCGCTTAACATGCAAAAAAGCCGTTAAATTAGGAAGGCTCTATTTTTTTTTTTGAAGACGGTTAACAAAAATCCTCCAAATCAAATTAAATCTCCCGTTCAAAGTAACTTGTCTTTTAGACAGCTTAAGCTCGTTACTTGTTTGTTTGAAAACCATTGAATTAATTTCTTTCAGTGAATTTTGCTTTACATTTTGCGTAACAAGCATTTTGTTTATTAGAATAACTTTCAAAGACTGTGCCTTTGATTGTGTTTGTTTTTGTTTTGTATTTGTTTTTAATTTACGTTTTCAATCATGTGATTGTCTATAGATTGCCTTATAGATATGATGAGATTTATTATTATTTCATTTGTTTAAAAAAACGTTACATTTTAGGTGGTAGAGCCATGCTGTAGCTATATTATGGTAGTAGCACGAATTGGTTAGCACGATCGGGGAAGGGCCTTGCTCTCGCAAAATCGTATCACTCTCGTAAAATATTAGCTCAATGCTGCTGTGTTTCATATGGTGAGTTTAAAGAACCAGAAACCCGTTTTACTAGATACGGGGCATTCCATTTTTATCCTCAGGGGTAACGCAATAATTACCATCAAATGGACTGTGTGCTCGTTTGTGACGATAATTTTTTATAAAAAAACCCTCGTAGTTATTATTATCATAGACTGAAGAATTCTACTAGAGCGATACATCGTCATCTAAAAGTTATTATTTATAAGAGTAAAAGTGGAGAAATTATGAAAAAGGAATATAAAACAATATCCACTAAATATAATTTTTCCTTGTCCTAAAAAGAACTTGAATAATCCTCCATTTTTGTAGCAAAACGACTCCGAGAATATATTTGGGGAAAGTTGCAGGATTTTAATATAAGAGGTACACATCGGCAACATAGCTTTAAAGTTGCGAAAAGTGTAATGCTGAATTGTCTATCCGCTTTTCAAACGCGCTGATCACGGATAATCCGTTGATTATTGATAATGGATAGGCTATTAGATAATTGACTGTAAAAGGATTTCCGAAAAATAAAACAACTTGCAATACAAAGTAAAGCCAACTTCAAAGATCTTTTTTCATAAAATGAGGGTAACAAACGAGCACACAGTCCACTTGATGGTAAGTGGATGCTGTGGCCAATAGATATATACATTTATTCTCAATTAAGAATCAAAATGCAAATTCGTTGTTACTTCTGAGGACTAAGATGGAATGCCTCGTTTCCAGAAAAAAAGGGTTTCTGTAATGATTTCTTAAATTTACGCGAACACTACACATTGAATAAAACTATTATTTACGGATTTTATCGCGTTTTAATTACAACTTTAATTTATTTTTATTATCCCGACGTTTCGGGTGCTTTACAGCACCCATAGTCACGGGGGGTACTGAGATGTTTGACGTGCCAATGTCATAGTTAGTCCGGCTACCTTCTGTTTCTTGAATATTAATTTTTTTTGGTCCGATTTACGCAATACGAGCTTATAGTTATAGCCCCCCGTGACCATGGGTGCTGTAAAGTACCCGAAACGTCGGGATAGTAAAAATACATTAAAGTTTTAATTAAAACACGATAAAATCCGTAAATAATAGTTTTATTCAAAGGGTTTCTGGTTCTCTACACTCACCATACGTATCACAGCAGCATTAAGCGGCTATTTTATGCCGACATTCTGTGAGAATTCTGGGGGCGACGTCCCCCAGTCCCCGGTGGCCCCGCTATTCCTGGCTACGGTGGCGACCATGGTAACGGCGGGGCAGGGGGTGCTAAGAAATAAAAGTGGAGGTTCGGTTGCCACCTACGATGACTCGACCTGGCAACATATAACGCACGCACCTTGAGGACTGACGAAAAGATCCTGGAGCTGGAAGAAGAGATATTCAAGTTGAACTTTATTTTTATATAATAGATAGGCCAACGCAACCCAAGGAGAATGCAGCAGGCCGACTTCATGGAGAAAGAGGGACTCTTTATGATGAACTCTTTCTTCCAGAAATGGTCCCACAGAAAGTGAACCTTGTCGAGCCCCGACGGTTCGACAAAAAATGAGATTGACTTCATTATGATGACTAAACGGCAACTTTTCAGTGATGTTTTAGTGATCTCAAGGGTGAAAACTGGCAGTGATCACCGAATGGTGAGAGGCACGCTGAATCTAAACGTTAAGTTAGAGAGGTCTCGTCTGATGAAGTCAACGCTCCGTCCCCCACGTGCTCTGATCCAAAGTCCCGAAACCTTTCAACTCGAGTTACAAAACCGTTTTCAGTGCCTAACAGATTGCAATGCAGTGGACGATATGAATGACAAGCTCGTGGAAACTGTCCATGTGGTCGGAGCTAAGTTCTACAAGACCCGCCATAGAAGAACACAAAAACTCTCCGATCCCACTCTTAATCTCATGACTGTTAGATGGGAGATGAGGCTGCAATCGTCAACAGATTTGACAGCATACAGGCAACTGAATGACAAACACATGCGGCGGGACTTACGCAAATTTAATACTCGGATTGAAGAAGCGATCGAGCGGAACTAGGGCTCTAAAGTTTTTGCCAGAGATCTATCTACCAGAAAGAGCCAACTGTCAAGGCTGAAAACCGAGTGTGGCAGCATCGTTCACGTCATGACAACAGTAGATGATACTTGTAAGTTGTAGTAAAAAAAACTTAGTTTTAATATTATGTTGGGTTTTGTTTTATGGTTATTACTAAAATATCACATAACTTATAAGTAGAGACGATAATAATTACTATTTGCTTCAGTTTTGTATGTGTGTATTATATAAAGTTGAAACAAATGAATAAAATAACAATGGCATATTCATTTTAGCAGGTAAATCAAAATGTGGTTATTACGGATATTACAGAGAAATTTAATTTTTTTTAATTTATTGTTGCAGTAAATTAAGAGGGGTACTTCACTCTGTACAAATTGCAGCAAAAAAGTATGTATACGAAAAAGCAATTGTGGGAAAATTGATAATTCACTCCCGTAAATGACGACAAAACCATTGACGAAAAAAAATCCAATTTGTATAAAAACCAAATAAAGGAGACGGTCTATTTCAGGCCAAGCCTATGTATACTATGCCATAAAAAAACCGAAAAATTCAGAGATTTTATTGAAAATAAATTAAGAAAAATCAAACTTAACTTGCAAAAAATAAAAATGCAATCCTAATGTTTAATGGTTTTATAAGATGGCGCGATTCCAGTCATAAAAACCGTGTACCGTAACCGTGACACTATTGCGGTTTGGTGGTACCGTCATAGGTCATAAGGTTGAAAAATCGATGTCGTATTTGTGACTATTCCTCATTACTCACTAGTAGTCATACTATACGACACTATATAAGAAATCTTGATTCCATCATAACATCTAAATAACTTTGACATCGGAAGTGACAACATCGAAGTACCGCGCTCATTAATGTTTTCGGTGAACTAATTAGTCACTATACATATATATTTGTGCCCGTTCAATTCTGGCAAAAATACAATTTTGATTATTGTTTAAAATGGAGTTAGGATTTCAAGGTATGTACATATATAACCATATTTTTAATTTTATGTTACTTATGACATGTTAGTTATGCTGCTGGTGCTACGGCGAGCATAAAAATTGTATAAATTTTTTAGATATTTTGGTCACTACGTATATTTGCGCGCACTATATTTGATCACTATATTTAATCACCACCAAGCCACTGTGATTATTGTTTATAATAAAGGTAGATCTTCAATGTATGTACATCATTTACCATATTTTTAATTTTATATTACTTATGACATATTAGTTGTACTGCTAGTGCTACGACAGGCATAAAAAATTGTATTATTTTTTTAGATAATTTTTATTATGTAAGTTTTTAACTAAGTTCCTAAAAATTTTAGAGGTGCATTTTGTGACGATATGTTTTTAATAGTTTTTAGTCTAAGCTAATTTAGGTGCACGAAAGTGCTCTGAGCTTTTCTAGGTAGCTCGTAGCACCCGTGCGTCGAAGATCTCTTAAGTGCTACGAACATGCTACAAATGATTTTTTTATATAAATTTTTTTATTAATTTTATTTAAAAAATGTTATTAATTCTTCCAGGTGCGTATTATAAATGCACATTTACTCGTATGCATTCATTGGACGCTTGGAGCTCGATAAAGAGGAGCATGTGGAAAACAGACAAGATTCGGAGAGTCTTTTATGAGTTGATGAAACCTATTTAGGCAATCTATTGTGGAATCCGATAGTCTACTGAACCGAGTGAAATACATTTGCACCAGGATATCTATATTTTGAAAGGAGGCTAAACGATCTAAGTTGAAGATTGTCGAAAAGCATCGCGACTGGCTCAATGTTGTATAAGCGTGCAGCCTTACCGCGTCTCCTGTCGAAAAAACTGATGCACCACCATAAAAGAAAGAAAAAGCTAATTCTGATCTTTTTGTATAAAGTTTGCGAAAATTGCAATGTAAAAAGAAAAAGATTATTATTTGAAGATGTGTTGGATATGTTAGATATATAAGTTAATATAAATAAATAAAGTCTTTAAGTTAAAATTTAGTATATAATATTTGGTAGTAACTTTTTCATCGTTTTACTTTTTATATTTTATATTCTATTTTTATATAAAACAACGCCTTGCAACGGCCGCTACATAAAAAAACGAAGAAATTGATAAGTTAGGAAGTTATGAGACGTGCAATCATTCTTTATTTAGCTGAGATTCTAAAGCTTTTTAACTCATACCTTAATAATTAAAAAGGTAGCCGCGCGCTGTATACCTTGAATGTTAACAGACGCTTGAATGTTAAAAGAAAGTAAAAGTTGACATTTGAAAGCTAAATTTAGCAAGAATTGAAAAATATCCAGATTTTTTTAATTATATGCGAGCAGCTATGCAGGTCTAGGGAAAGAGACCAGTATCACTGCGACCTAGGAGATCTATTGTGATCGCTGCTATGGCTATAGTTCACGGCTAAGCCCTATGTGTTCAATGAATAGAAGGAGTTGCTAAGCCTTGAGCAATTTCACTTCTTCTGGGCGGAGTACATAGTTTCCCAGATGAGTGTTACGTTTGCGCATTAAAGGTCCGCAATCAGTTAGGATGTGTAGAGGCGTTATTTCGTTATGGAACAGAACCGACACATCCTTGAGTTGCTTAGTCCTCAGTTGCTCAGGATGGACATGTGCTTTTTAAGACAACAGTTTCCAGTTAGGGCTCTTGCCAGAATGCGCAATTTATTTTTACTTAATCCCAGGGCTTCTGAAGCGAATTCTGAAAATCAAAAGCCCGGATTAAGGTTTTAGAATGTTTTTAGCCTGGTGTGTCAGACCAGATCTTTAGTGATTTATTGTGATAAAGAGTTTCAAGGGTCAATCGGGCTAGGCTTCTTGAGATCTCACAAAATGGCTCAGGTCCAAATTGTGTGCACTTTGAGCCCTCCCGTGTAAGTTTGTCGGCAAATTCGTTGCCTACAATACCCTCGTGACCCGGAACCCATCTTAAAACGTTCCTGTTCTTACATCCCAGGGCGTTTAAACGGTTCACGCAGTCTCCAACTAGCTTCGAGTTCACTAAGTTTGATCGCAGCGCTAGCAGTGCTGCTTGACTATCAGAGTTTATGTAAATTTTATGGTTGACGTAGTGTTTTTGCAGATTGATTTCCGCACACCGAAGTATGGCGAAAATTTCTGCCTGAAAGATAAAGGTGTATCTACCCAAATTCATACTAAGTTTGAATTTGGGGCGTTCCCCGTAAATTCCAAAGCCTACGTCGAGGCCCATTTTAGACCCATCGGTATACCATATGAGTCTACTGACCTCACAGATAACCGGGCCATTCAGCCAGTCTTCTCTGGAGGGTAATTCCACTATATACTTTTTATCAAACGTGTATAGTGGACGCATGATATCTGAGATCATGCATAAGAGCGGTGATTCCTTAATTGAGTTGAGCATGGATCTCAATCTGTAGGAGAGTAAGCTCAGACCGCCCTGGACGTTAATCCTATACAAACTAGCCCTCGCCTCCTTGTCTAGATAGAGATCAAGGGGCGTTAGGCATAGAAGTGCATTAGGAGCCGCTCCAGGCGATGATCGCATAGCTCCAGTTGCCATTAGGCAGGCAGTCCTTTGTAGACTATTTAGTCTGTCCGCAGTCGTCTTTTGGTTGGCCTTGTTACACCAGACAATAGAGGCGTATGTGAGAATCGGCTTTACTATGCTGCTGTACAGCCATAGGACCATACTGGGACGCAAGCCCCGGTTGTTCCCGACCAAACGACTGCACGTACCTAAACCAATTTTTATCTTATAGCATACGTTGCTATGGTGAGAGTTCCACGTTAGTTTTTGGTCAATTATTACGCCCAAGTACTTAACTTCCGTGTAAAATGGTACTTCTTTGCCATTAAGTTTTGTTAGACTAATTTGTCCAACCGTCTCTTTTTGGTAAAGGGTATTATAACAATTTTATCAGCATTAACTGATAAACTGTTATCCCTACACCAGTTATTTATGGTGTTTAGGGTTTTTCGTATTATTGTCGATAAAGTACTTTGGCAAAAGCCCCTCGCAAAGATCACAAAGTCATCAGCATAACCCAATGTGTCAATGCGTAGGTCTGCACTTTTGTACAATAGTTGGTCAACCGCAAGAGTCCAAAGAAGTGGTGACAAAACACCTCCTTGTGGGCAGCCTCTTGTAGTTGCAACCTCAATCGAAGTTTGAAACAGCTCTATTTTTGCCTTTCTGTTTGAGAGCATCGACTTCACCCATCTGATGGTTGTGGGGTCAACATTTTTAGATGTCAGGCCCCCAATCAGCGGTGATGTGGGGCTACTGTCGAAGGCGTCCTCATTATCTAGAAAGGCACAAAGAGCTATTTCTTTATACCCTAGTGCTTTTTCAACCCTGTCAATGACACTGATCAGGGCTGTTTCCGTAGATTTGCCTCTGCGGTAAGCATGCTGGTTGTAATGTATGGGTCTCATAGCTAGAGCTACATCCCTTATACATCTATCTATAACCTTTTCCAATGTCTTAAGAAGAAAGGAAGACAGGCTTATAGGTCTAAAGGCCTTTAGTAAAGCGTAGTCCTTTCTACCAGCCTTATAAAAAGAACTTAGACAATTGTCCATCGTTCTAGAATATATCCCCATGCAAAACTTGCTCTGAAGATTTTCACCAGATAAGGAAGAAGGATGTCGATACCCCTCTGTAGTTGGATAGGAATTAAATCCATCTTCCCCGCTTGATTTAAATGGTTTAAAGGAGTCAACAGCCCACTGCACCAGTTTTGGCCTTATTATCTTTGCAGCCCTACACCAGTCCTCATTACAAAGCCTTCGTAGGGCTCTGAAAGAATTCTAGCTGAAGTCTTGTGTGATCCTGGGAAATGGGTTGACGCTAGTAACTCCAATGTTTCTGTTTCACTATTAGTGAAGTTACCATCCGGCTTTTTAAGAAGCCCGATCTGATTAGGTTTAACTTTCGATAGCATCTTGTGTAGCTTAGCCTTCTTAGCCTCGCATAGCTTCCTCCACGATGCTCTCTTAGCTTTCCTGATTTTTTTATTATATTCAGTTAGGGCTGTACTAAAAATATCCCACTCTTTGGTTTTCTTAGCCCTATTAAATAGTTTCCTGGTCTTTTCCCTAAGCTCTTTCAACTTAGAATTCCACCAAGAAACTTTTCGTGTTGAGATCTTGGTTTTGACGTGACAACTGTCCTCGAAGGCTTCACGGATACCTACGGTTACTGTCTCCGTCGCTAACTCCAGACCTTCAATTATTTTGTTGCTTTTGGGGAACGTTTCCAAAATCCTCCTTAGGCTATCTCTGTAGATATCCAAGGAGGTCACTTTTGGATCCCTAAAAGTAGCGGTTTCGTAGGTTGGTGATGCTCCAATCACAAACTTAATGTGCTTGTGATCAGACATCGATTTTTCGCTACTAACATGCACAAAATATCCAGATTCTTTTTCCATTCGTTCTGTAACCGTTGATGAATCGTGGGTACACCATTTTGATCCGGAGACGAAAAACTAAAGCAAGGTATTCAAGATATTCAAGGTCTGTCATATGGGATGCGGACGGTATAATAATGACCCACTATTTAAGTAAAAGAGAAACAATAACCGGAGATTATTAAGCATCATTAATCAAAAAACTACGCGAAGAACTAAAGAATAAACGTCGAGGAAAATTGTGTGTTGGAGTGCTTCTTCATCATAATAATGACCCAGCGAAATTCAAATATTTTTTTCAGAATGTTCTAAATTTTTCGTATTATATTATCGTGTCTGTGTTGTTTTACAAATACATTTCTGTGAACAACCTAACGGACCATGTAGTGGCGGTGTAAGGATAACCATTACCCGATATCATCCCGTGGGTATCATAAGAGGAGACAGGGCAATAAGTCAGGAGAGGGGCAGTAGCGTCTTCTTAATAACGACTAAAATAAAAATAAAACCGCAATTACCGACCCGCTTGCCAAGCGTGGCAACTGTGGCAAATACCGTCCCTATGAGGCAACCTATGGGGGGGCCTATGACCAGCAATGGACTTTAATGGACTGAAACGGTATGGGTACCTACCTACCTTTGTTTCATTTATAAGATTAGGAGATAGTTAAAACTTCTAAAAAGTGATATTATATGCACGTTTTATGCGGTAATAAAAGTAAACTACTAAATAATAAAATGTTTTCTGACAAAACAAAGAAAATCCTACCAAATCAGAAAAGTAACAATTTAATTATTAGTTAATCTATTGCAAATACTCATACTGTGGCGTATAGAACAAATCGTCGATTTATTATACGTTATTGTTATTAACGTTAGGAAATTCCTTAATAATGTGTTTTTTAAACATCTGTTTTCTCAGATATGTTCAATATTAACATATATTTCTTCCTCTGCCATAAGCTTTATAGATTTGATTTTTTTAAATTGTTTGAAATTGGATCTAGCCATCGCGTTAAAATCAATTTGCTAATTAAATTCCAAATATTCCCGCCACGAAAATCCACATAATCCATGGGGACATTTCGTGGAATACGAGTATCATTGCGAACGCAATACGCGTTCTATAAAACGATAATTGTCGTAAGCCCGGTCTTCGGAGAAGCGGCTTCAATTTAGTTAGATAAGAAATACATTTCTCCAAATTTACTGTCACCCGTGTACCTCTGTAATATTTATCTTTATTTAGCTATTATATGTTTCGCTGCCAATTTTATAAGAATATTGTTGCCTTTATTTAGAAATCTCAGTTTCTATTTCTTGTCTGCCCAGTGTTCCTACATCTTTATTTTATGTGATTATACAAAAGCAATTAATCAACCAATTTCCACGCGGCGTTAAAAATCCAATCTATATAGTTAGTGTCATGTCATCTTGCTTCTCTTTCCTTTCTATGCAATCCAAGAGAATACAAGTCATTTGCTGTTGTGAGCGTCGAGTCCACAGCTGTAAATGGACCTCTTCAACTGTAGAGAGGATAATGATTTCTTAAATTTACGCGAACACTACACATTGAATAAAACTATTATTTACGGATTTGGACGGCCCATGGTCACGGGGGGGACTCGAGTCCCCCCCCCGTGACCATGGGCGCTGTAAAGCACCCGAAACGTCGGGATAATAATAAAAATAAATTAATGTAATTAAACGCGATAAAATCCGTAAATAATAGTTTTATTCAATGTAGAGAGGATCTTGTCTTAATTGGTATACCGGACAGGCGGATTCACGACCGATATCCACCCCGTGTCATCCCGCGGGTGTCGTAACAGGCGACAGAGGGGAAAAACCAGGAGATGGGCTTTTTTATAGGAGAAGGGTGACAAACGAGCACACAGTCCACCTGATGGTAAGTGGTTGCTGTGGCCCATAGACATCTACATCTATCCTCGATTACGAATCAAAATGCAGATGCGTTGTCACTCGTAAGGACTAAGATGGAATGCCTCGTTTCCAGTAAAAAGGGTTTCCGGTTTTCTACACTCACCATACGAAACACAGTAGCGTTAAGCTGTTTTTTTACGCTGGTGTTCTGTGAGAGCGTGGTCCTTCCCCCACCTGGACCCATTCGTGCTACAACTATACCACTAATATAGCTGCAGTATGGCTCTACCACGTAAAGCTTACGTTACACCTTTGCCCAAGATTTCTAATCCTTCTTTACCTCATCACTTCCGACCTCTTTCCTTTTTATCAAAGATACTAGAGGTCTGTATACACAAACAGCTATCACAGTTAATATTCTCGAATAACTTGTTAAGCCGTATGCGTTTTCCTGATATAAAAAAACTGCGGCTGCCAACTCGTCTTTACCAAGCGTGACAACTATGAAACATATCCCCCTTATGTGACATTCCCCGGGCGGGCCTATTTTCAGCAGGACTTTGATAGCTTGTAATGAATAATGATCTAGATAAACTTGAAGTAAAACATTACACATAATTTCGTCCAAATATTTAGGGCCGTTTTCAAGAAAAATAACATAAGAAGTACATAATGTAATGTTCCCCCCTCCCCCTCCATATATAGTCAGCTGATGATAACTATACATGTATATAAAATTAAAGTGTCTATCTATAATATAAAAGTAATTGACTTCTCATTGAATAAAACTACTTTTACGGATTTTATCGCGTTTAATTAAATTGATTTGACTATCTTCAAGATGTAGCCAATCTTGTCTGTGACACCTCTGTCATTTGGTAATATAGCAGGCTAACGATCGACCATGGCCAGCTTCACTCGGTCACGGATGCGGAACCTGCTTGACGTACTGAAGCTATAGAATATCCAATTTCAATAGAGAAGAAGGCTGGGTACTACCACCTGCTTAGGACCTTGTAATTAATAAAATTAAAACTAAACCCAAGCATACCACTGCAAGACTTCAAGACACAGTAAGTTCATTCTGCGTAGATCGAACCATAAATAATAATTATAAAGCTGAAGGTACTCCGGGTTAACACCGACATCGGGATATCAGTCACCTCAGTCCCCCGTGACCATGGTTGCTGGAAAGCACCCGAAACGTCGGGAATTAAAAAATCATTTAAATTAAACACGATAAAATCCATAAAAGTAGTTTTATTCAATGTGTAGTGTAAAAAGTAATAATTAAAAGCTGAAGGTACTCCGGGCTAACACATCGGGAAGTCAATCACCTCAGTCACCCGTGATCGTGGGTGCTGGAAAGCACCTGAAACGTCGGAAATTAAATTCAACTAAATTAAACGCGATATAATTCGTAAAAGTCGTTATATATTAGCTGTAGCGTGACTACCATCTACAAAGTGGTATCTACAACCTACAGTGTGGTATGCATATTTCTACTTATAAATATAAAAAGAAACTAAAACGTATACTATGTATTTGTGACATAAATTAAAACTGAATCGTCACTGGGGCTCGTAACGTCGAGGTCACAACACAAATAACAACGTTTTGTCTGCGTCCCCACTTTGAGACGACGCTTTATGTCTTTTGCACGAAGACAGATTAGCCGCGTTCCTTGTCGAGAAATTAGAGAAAGAAATATTGTATGAAGGGCGCCTCAGAAAAATAATTTTATGGTTTTCTTTTGATCTGAGAATAGCTGGACGATAAAAAAAAACTTTTTATCGATAAGATTTCCTTCTCTTTCCAGAAACCTCACCACCCCACAAGGGTTTTCTCCAGTATCGTGGCAGCGTTATATATATATATATATATATATATATATATATATATATATATATATATATATATATATATATTTATATATATATATATATATATTAATAAGCATTTAATTCTCGCGTGCCTGGTGGCGGCATGAGAGAATTCTCTACTCCATATCGTCACATGGGCATCGTAAGAGATGACAGAGGAAAATTGAAACTGGAAAGGCAGCAGCATCTTCCTGATAACAACTAAAAATCAATAAAAAACTGCATTTGCGAACCCGGCGCTAGATGTCGCGGCCTTGGCAATTACCCTTATAGGGAGACCTATGTTCGACAGTGGGTGGACTTTTGAGGGGCTGCAATGTTGATGATGATAATGATGATTTTTATCATTTGTTTAGTTTATTAAAAGACAATTATAATATCAATTGTATATGCTCCGTTTTTAATTTTACAATAAAGTCAATTCTATGATATCTTCCGCAGGGTTTGAAAAGAATATGGGACTGACGCATATTACGGGAAGAACAGAAGAACATCAAAAGAGACCTATGTCGGGAAACAACATATCTAAGACTAAAAGAAGATAATATAAAGTCATTAATTTATATTTCTACCACTGGTACTGAAAAAACCTCTGCCTCGGGAAGAAACAGCAAGAAACCCAGCAGATTGGCGAGAAACTAGTTCGTCTTCCTTCAGGAACAGGTGCATTCTGGTCACTCGCCAAGGCTGTCCAAGGGAACTTCTGTCAGCCATCTCTCCCATCTCTGCTAAGGGAGGACGACTCACTAGTCCATGCCACAAAGGACAAAGCCGATCAGCTGGGCTCTCTCTTTGCGTCCAACTCGACTCTTGATGACGGGGGGAACACACCACCGATCATCCCGCGGAGTGAGTCTTGCATGTCATGCAGGATATCCTGTTTACTCAACGCTCAGTGCGCAGAGCACTCCTCTCCCTGGACGTCAACAAGTCGAGTGGGCCGGATGGTGTCCCTCCTATTGTGCTGAAAACGTGTGCTCGTGGAGTTGGCACCGGTTTTAACGCGTCTTTCCCAGTACTCCTACTCTCTCGGCGTAGTCCCGAAATCATGGAAGACAGCCCTCGTGCACCCGATCCCTAAAAAAGGTAACCGCTCGGATCCGCCCAATATAGGCCTATCGCCATCACCTCCTTGTTCTCTAAAATAATAGAATCCGTTATTAACAGCCAGCTCATGCGGTACCTCAAAGATCACCAACTGCTTAGGGGCCGCCAGTACGATTTCCGTCGCGATCGCTCAGCTGGTGATCTTCTGGGTTACCTAACTCATAAATGGGCGGAAATGGGATTAATTCATCCATATAATATAAATCAATTCATAATGATAATGAAATTGATAATGAAATGGTTAAATGACTTGTTCTAGTAAAAATGTAAGGGAATAATCCTAAAAAATTATTAAATAAAATAAAGGTAAATAATGAAATAAAAATTAAAGTTGATCCATTAAATCTATTAACACCTAATAATATTTTAAATTCATTATGAAGTTATTTAGTAATAAAATTTCATAAAATATAATGTCGAATAGGAATTAATCAAAAAGAATATGAAATAAATATTAATCCAATGAAGGTTCTAATTCCATTCAATGATAAATTAAATCAATTTGTTGTAGGCTCAAAAATTTAAAATAAATTACTTATCATTTTTAGTTTATATTTTTAAATTTTTTTATTAAAATAAAATAATTTTTTAAAGTTATTAATATTAAAAATATAATAATTTATAATATTAAATAAAATAAAAATTATAATAAAAAAGATAATAATCAATTAATAGGTATTATTTGAGGTATAAAGGAATATTACTAGTGTAATAATTTAAATTTGACATATTTATGTTATATATTTATGTTATATAACGACGACTCCGTGGCGCAGTGGCTTAGCAATGAGTGGCTACGCTGGGGGTCGCGGGTTCGAATCCCGCACGGAACAAGTATTTTTATGGCCCACAAATGGTTGTTCCGGGTCTGGATGTTTGTCCTTGTGCAATTTATGTTTGTAAACTGCCCCCACGATACAAGAGAAAATCTTAGTGTGGGGGTAACGTTTTAAATCTCAGATAAAATCTCAGATATTTAACTAATTCTTTCATTAGAAGTAATTGCTAAACCTATACCTTTAAACGAGCAATTCTTGTATATATAATCGGAATCTCGGAAACGGCACCAACGATTTTCATGAAATTTAGTGCCCAAGGGGTTTAGGTGGCAATAAATCGATCTAGCTAGGATTCATTATTAGAAAATGTCGTTTTATCTGTATTTTCAGATAACGAAAAACTGCTACAATATCGTTAGAATAAGAAGGTAAATGAAGGTGTATTAGTGATTATAAATAGCTCTACTGGGATACATTGGCGGTCGCAAAATCATAGCACCCTGGTGTGAGTCCTGTCTTCAGACCGACCGTTTTCTATTTTTTTTTTTTGGGAAATTCTATTATTTCGAACCTTTTTTAATATTTTTTTAAAAACACGAAAATTTAAATTAAACTAATTGCACTCATGATTTTTTATTTAAATAACCAGTTCAGTTTTTTCTATTATATCGCTAAGATCAAAAAATATTATTCGTATTTCATCAGTATGCAATTTGTATCTAAATATAATTTCCAAAACACACGAATTAAAAAAAATACTGAGTAAAGCTCGGTCAACCAGGTACTTTACTATTAAATAGTTTGAGAGACCAGTACTTGCTTTCAGTCATCTAATGATGAATAATTATTAATTCAATTAATAAAAAAATTATAGAAATTTCTTCAATTACAATAGGGATAAAACTATGATTAGCTGCACAAATTTCCGGGATGGGAAATTTCTGGACGGAGGAGTGGCCGTTAGTTTGGACATAGCGAAGGCCTTCGATCGGGTTTGGCACAAAGCGCCTCTTACGAAGCTTCCTTCCTATGGGCTTCCCGAGAAATTGTGCAATTGGATCCCCCGTTTTCTTGCTGATCAGAGCATCAAGATTGTAGTAGATGGTGCATGCTCCTGTAACGAATTCCCCCCCCCCCTCTATATATATAAAACTTTTATAATATTAAAAATATCCCCTTTTAAATAACATTATATATATGAGACCAGGATTATTAAAATAAGTTTTGATCTTTCTAAATGATCTTCCAAAAGGTTTATTAATAGGCCGTTTTTAATAATTTGGCGTGATCGTCTTAGTTAGGACCCTTATTTACGTTGTGTTTGGTTAGTAACTTAGTTCTTTTAGGTGTCTTTTGGAAGAATGAATATTCACTAGGGCAATTGAAAGCTGTTGGTAGTGCCTTATAAGCTAAGTGAACCCCGTTCACGAAGACAGGGCTCGAAAAAAGTTAAGAACATAAAACGTCTTTATTCCACTTGTATCAGGTTGACATTATTAATTTATTATTATTTATCCCTTCCCGCTTGGAAAAGGCTCACAATATATTTATACAAAAATACCCGATACAAGGGCTTCGCTCTCCTACATTTATTTAAAAAAAAATGTAGGGGAGGTACACGGCCCCACACACGCCGTGCACGGTGAGCGCCAACCATTTTGATGCACTCCCCCCGAAGGGAACGCTAATTCGGGAATTGGACCGTAGTCCACAGCAAAATAACTGGCGAACCAGTAAAAGAGGCTTGGCCCCTTGTTAGTGCGTAAGCACAAACATCGACCGAAGTCGCGCATGTCAATGCGTGTAAACGCCATACAGAATACGAACGAATCCAGCCACAGTGAATGTACGTCACACGGTTTAGGCAAATAGGCACACTGGCCGTAAGCCCTCCGTGAGCGCCACCACCTGCCAGACCGCCGCTCCTGCAGACGTGATGTAAGTGTATGGCATCACCACCAATTGCATGATCAGCACGGCTACTAGCCGCAGAGCGTGTCATGAGACTACTG
The DNA here is from genome assembly GCA_036936625.1 of Parnassius smintheus behrii. Classification (NCBI taxonomy): domain Eukaryota; kingdom Metazoa; phylum Arthropoda; class Insecta; order Lepidoptera; family Papilionidae; genus Parnassius; species Parnassius smintheus. The sequence goes on along the minus strand of JAUPFT010000001.1, from coordinate 62,230,529 downwards.
CTCACCTCAAGGGAATGGGGTCCCACGTTGTGCGGCTTTCGGCCGCAGCCTTGAGAGTCTCCTCAGATCCTCCCGCCAGCTACCACCCGCATGAGGTCGACACATATGCTCCACCAACCAATACAACGGCAGATATAGCCAAAAGGCAGTTATAAGATAAGAGTAATAATTCGCCATCAGAAAGGGTTTGTGTCACTGACGTTGAGTAAATGCATTTTCGATCATGTTTGTCTCACCCACCAACAAGTTGCCTTCAATCATTCAAAGGTGGGAAAGTTACAGAGATATAATATTATGTTGTTATATAAAACATCGTGGAGGGCAGACAGTCTGCAGCCCCGCAATGAAGGGACCGACTTGGGCAAAGCTACTTAGGTGTGAGTCAAACCAAGACGCAGAGAGCGCCATTGAGAATAGCGTCCCACCAAACAACCATCGCAGAGACGCAATGCTGCAGAACGCAACAAGCATCAATACGACTATCGTCGGGCTTACACCATTCCAAGGTCCCCCATACATCCCAGCAGACATCACCACCCATATACCTCCATCGACCAGAACCACAGAGAGCGTCGAATCAGGCGCAGCACACCCGTAGATCCATCACAAGACGCAATACCGCCAGTAGCAGTAAGCATCAATGCAATTATCATACGGATGGCGCCCCCTCACAACACACCCAACATGATCCCTATCGACTTTGGTAACAAGGTTGGTATTATAATGATTTCTTATATTTACGCGAACACTACACATGATTAAAACTACTTTTACGGATTTTATCGCGTTTATTTTTACTTTTTATTTTTAATTCCCGACGTTTCGGGCACTTTCCAGCACCCATGGTCACGGGGGACTAAGATGACTGACGTCCCGATGTCATTGTTAAACCCGGAGTACCTTCAGCTTTTTTAATTATTGTTTATGGTCCGATCTATGCAAAATGAACTAACTAACTTTAAACTTTTTGAGTTTAGTTAGTTTTAATCAAGGTTGGTATTGTTGTTATATTAAAAATATCACCAACGTATCATAGTAGCACGCTACTAAGACGCCAATGAACAAAACTCCACGTATCATAGCGCTAATGCACTAAGACATGAAGCTGAGTATGCCTGTTACACTTAAAAGTGCTACCAAACACACTCATCATCCCCATCCGAAAGATAGACGACACATCGCTATGCGCAACGACGTCGCCCACAAACGGTATGGGTGTGCGATGTCCACGGGAAAGCCGTATTGCTACAACAAACCCGCTTACCACCGACACTAAGATGTTAATTGTATACCTCCATCGACCAGAACCACAAGAGAGCGTCGAATCAGGCGCAGCACACCCGCAGATCCATCACAAGACGCAATACCGCAAGAAGCAGTAAGCATCAATGCAACTATCATACGGGCGGCGCACCCTCACAACACACCCACATGACTCCTATCGATTTTGGCAACAAAGTTAGTATTGTTGTTATATAAAAATATCACTAACGTATCATAGTAGCACGCTACTAAGACGTCAATGAACAAAACTCCACGTATCATAGCGCTAATGCACTAAGACATGAATCTGAATATGCCTGTTACACTTAAAAGTGCTACCAAACACACTCAACATCCCCATCCGAAAGATAGACGACGCATCGCTATGCGCTACGACGCCGCCACAAACGGTATGGGTGTGCGATGTCCACGGGAAAGCCGTATTGCTACAACAAACCCGCTTACCACCGACACTAAGATGTTATTTGTATACCTCCATCGATCGACCAGAACAACAGGAATGCGTCGAATCAGGCGCAGCACACCCGCAAATCCATCACAAGACGCAATACCGCAAGTAGCAGTAAGCATCAATGCAACTATCATACGGGCGGCGCACCCTCACAACACACCCACATGACTCCTATCGACTTTGGCAACAAAGTTAGTATTGTTGTTATATAAAAGATGTCACCAACGTATCATAGTAGCACGCTACTAAGACGCCAATGAACAAAACTCCACGTATCATAGCGCTAATGCACTAAGACATGAAGCTGAGTATGCCTGTTACACTTAAAAGTGCTACCAAACACACTCATCATCCCCATCCGAAAGATAGACGACACATCGCTATGCGCAACGACGTCGCCCACAAACGGTATGGGTGTGCGATGTCCACAGGAAAGTCGTATTGCTACAACAAACCCGCTTACCACCGGCACTAAGATTGTTGTTATATAAAACTGCACCAACGTATCATAGTAGCACGCTACTAAGACGCCAGTGGACAAAACTTCACGTATCATAGCGCTAATGCACTAAGACATGAAGTTGAGTATGCCTGTTACACTTAAAAGTGCTACCAAACACACTCATCATCCCAATCCGAAATATAGACGACGCTTCGCTATGCGCTACTACGTCGCCCACAAACGGTATGGGTGTGCGATGTCCACGGGAAAGCCGTATTGCTACAACAAACCCGCTTACCACCGGCACTAAGATGATATGTCTAGGACACATCGGTTAGCGAGTCCAAGTTTACCTCGAACCAATTGCTCGTGAAGCAGCACACACGCCACCATAATATTCCTTTTCAAGTCCCTAATAAGGACTAGTCATTTTGCTACAGTACTAGGAGCAGTCAGTCACCCGACCACCCCATACAATGCTTATGCATCAAGGAGACCTCCTATAATATTGCTTTTGTATCATAGACTTTACTTTCATAAGTCATGTATATATAGGATTCGAACCCACGACCCTACTATTGTAATGCATATTAATCATAGAGACCTTCTATAGTATTGCTTTTGAATCGTAGACCTTACTTTCATAAGTCATTCATATATAGGGTTCGAACCCACGACCCTACTATTGTAATGCATATTAATCACAGAGACCTTCTATAGTATTGCTTTTGAATCATAGACCTTACTTTCATAAGTCATTCATATATAGGGTTCGAACCCACGACCCTACTATTGTAATGCAAATTCATCATGGAGACCTTCTATAGTATTGCTTTTGTATCATTGAGTTTAATATCATAAGTCCCTAATGTAGGACTAGTCATTGTGCTACAGTACTTCAGGCAGTCGGGCTCCCGACCACCCCATATATATGTACAACTGCAGGTATGTATCTCCGGCACCTCATCCATACAAGACATCTATACGTGAACACCTTCCATAACTTAGGAAAATTTTCTTTAATACATGAACTCCTTCAACAACTTAGAAAATTTCATCTATACGTGAACTCCTTCCACAACTTAGAAAAATTTTCTTTTATACACGAACACCTCCCATGACTTAAACAATTTTTAACAATTTTTCTAATTATCTTATAAACGTTATTTAACTTAATTTTATAATATTTTTTGACTTGTATTTCTATTATTTATTTTATTTTAAATATTTTTACAAGTTTTTTTATAATAAATTTACCTATTACGAGAAACAATAATTTTGCCTTTAATTTGCTATGTTATTGGGATAATGTCTGAAATATATTAACTTTATGTTTATTAATTTAACTTATTTGCTTAATATATATGTTTTAAAACTATTTTTGACGCCCCTTTATATTGAATTTAATTATTAATAATAATATTGAGCCGTCACAATCCACCCCCAAATTTTATGTTGACCCACACAGTGGAGTCGTTGATATAAAATTTTACTATATTGAGAGCATATGCACTACACTCAAAATTTTGAACTTATGTGTATCTGTTCTTTCCTCTTTCAATCTGTTACAATTCAGTATATATTTTCACCCCACCTACCCCAGGGAATGGCCGCCGCCACACACCCCTTCAACCACATCTATCCTATTGCAATAAACCATAAATTGTTATCTTGCTAATTTTATTGTATATTATGTCGTTGATATAGTGGTTCTCTTTAGTTTTTGACTTACATTTTAAATCTTTAAAATATAAATTCAGCAATGTTATCTTTGTATGCACAGTATTTTGATTATGAGTTGAAATCAGATGGCTACACACCCACAGGATAGATGTGATTGAGCCATTCACCCTGACCCAACTCCCCAAATTTATTCAATAAAAACATATTTTACAAAATTATCTTACAATCAATATTTACAGATAGTTATTAATAAAATCATTACAGCATTTTTTTTATTTTTAATTAATTTGTGTCTTGCTCATAACTTTAATAATTTTAATCTATTTTTCAATAGGCCGCCCACGGGACCAAATTATATTACAGTATTTAATCTAGTATGTATATAAGCCAAACCTATTATTTAAAATATTTTAATAAATGAATAGCATTAAAATTTCCCCTAATTTCATTTGTTTCTGGGTTTGCTAAAGTATATACATTGTCAAATGGTACGGCTGCTATTATATATGGCCCTTCATACGCCAAATTAAATTTACTCATAACTTTGTTATCTGCATCTGATCTACTAGATCTTGAAACTTTTACTAAATCGCCAACATGATATGTCACTAATCTATTGCTCTTATCAAATTTTGTGTTTCTAATGCGGCTTGCTTCTTTTAAATTCTTACGCACTTGCTGTCTAATCTGTTCGACATTATTTTTGATCTTACTATTAAATATTATCTTGTCGAAAGACATTTCATTAGACTCACCATAAAGAATCTCACATGGTGTAAATCCCGTACTATTGTGATATGAATTATTATACAATTCTTCTATTTTAGGCAATATTATTGCCCAATCTTTGTGGTTAGCATGACAAAGCGTCCTGAATAATCTGCTCAACTCTCTATTTACACGCTCTGTTGTATTTGGCCTAGGATTTCTTACTGTGGTATATATCGGTTTAATATTCAATTCTTTCATTGATCGTTTCCAATGATTACTTATAAACTGCTTCCCATTATCTGTCATTATTGCTTTGGGCTTTATAATCTCAACAAAATGCTTTACTTTCGTTACAACACACTTTGCTGTTGATTGTTTTAAAGGATATAATTTGATAAATTTACTAAATGAATCTTGTATAACAAATATGAAAGTGTACCCAAAGGTACCCGATGCCAATGGTCCATATAAGTCAGCCATAACCATGTCTCCGATATTTTCTGTTATTATAGATTTGCATGGACCCACATATGTTATATTACTTTTCTTTGATAACTGGCATAAATGACACACCCTTAATTGCTTTTTAATGTCTTTTGTTAATCCTTTCCAAAAGAATCTATCTCTCACATATTTAATTACTTTATAGGGCCCTTGATGTCCCATTTCTATATGTACTTGGTTTATAACATCTCGTCTCAAGGGTACAGGTAAATAAATTACTTCCTTTAAATTTGTTTTGTAATATAATATATTATTTCTCAAACTATAACGTTTCAGTTTATCATTTTGTTCTAATGTTGAAATATTTAGCGTCTTTAATTTTTCAATAATAGCCAACGACTCTGCATCTTGTGTTTGGTATACTGATATGGATTTTAACTTTTCTATCAACTCGTCATTCGGTTCACTTTCTGTATAAGCTATTTCTAAACTTTTATTTTTATCCTCTTGTATTAAATCACCATCAGGAGGGTAGCGTGATAGTACATCTGCAACAATATTGCTTCTACCCGATATATGCTGTACTTCGTAATTAAATTGTTCTATATACAATATCCATCTAGTAACTCTGCCATTGAATAATTTCATATTATTAATAAACAATAATGCTTTATGATCAGTTAAAATTATTACTTTGCTGCCTCTTAAATACGTCTCAAACTTCTTTAAACAACTTATTACAGCATAAAACTCTTGTTCAGTGACAGACCAATTCAATTCAGAACCTTTTAAGGCTTTACTGTGATAGCCTAATATTCTCATTTCACTATTATTATCTATCTGATAAAGTACTCCGGCCATACCCACACCGGAACAGTCTGTTTGCAATTAATAAGGTTTACTAAAATCAGGGTGATGCAATTCTATTGTATTAATAAATTGGTGCTTTATAAAATCAAATGCCTTCTGTACCTTTTCGCTCCATTGGAACTTACGTCCCTTTTTTAATAATTCACAAAGAGGTATTATACATACACTATAATTTGGTATGAACCTTCTATAAAAATTACAAAGCCCCAAAAATGCTCTCAATTGCTTAATCTTTTTGGGTGCTGGAAAATCTTGAATTGCGCGAATTTTATCGGGATCTGTCTTTATGCCTTTTGTTGAAATTATAAAACCCAGCATCTTAATTTCTTTACAAATAAATTCACATTTTTGCAAATTGCACGTTAAGCCAGCTTTGTTTAATTTACTTAAAACAATGTCAATGTGCTCCAAATGTTTATCTAATGTTCCTGATGTTATAATAGCTAAATCATCTAAGTAATTTACACAAAATTCTTGGACTTCTGGTCCCAATATTAAGCTCATGGCTCTACTAAAGCTTCCTACCGATGTTTTTAATCCTTGTGGCAGAACATTATATACATATGACCTTCCATTGAATGTGAAACCAGTATATTTTCTACCATCTTTATTTATTGGAATTCGAAAATATGCATTATTTAAATCAATGGTAGTAATATACTTCGCTCCATGAAATGAATTCAAAACATCTAATTGTATTGGTGGCTTCTCTGTTTCTGCAATCATTTTCTTATTTATGCTTCTAGCATCTAATAAGACTCTAATTGTGCCATCCCTTTTAAGTGTGAATGTTAATGGGCTACTGTAAGGTGTCGATGCCCTTGTGATGATACCAGCTTGTTCCATCTCACTTAATTTCTCTTCCATTTTCGATCTATATGCATATGGAATCGGATAAGATCTAGTAACTATAGGTTCATCATCGATCATTTCAATTTTATGTTCGTAGCAATTCGCTCTACCCAACTTGCTCGAAAATATATTCTTATGCTTTTCCAAAACCTTACTTAGCTTAGCTTTTTCAGAGGCCTCCAATTTTGATCCTATCTTTATATTTGTTAAAGGATCATCAATACTTTGTTCAACGCAATTGTTATATAATACTGAATTACAGTTATATTTAAACGGTATGAAGTAGTCTTTGTTTTTCAACTTAAATTCTATACCAATTGCCGTATTTCTAAAATCTATCAATATTTTATTTTTCTTGAGCCAGTCAAAGCCCAATATTAATGGTCTTATTAAATTATTAACAATTAAAGTTTGTGTTTCAAAGACTACTTCATCTATTTTTATAGGCAATATGATCATTTGTTGTATTTTTGTGCTGCGCTGCCCAACGGCACCTTTTATTTGCATTGCTTTAACTGGCATTACTGATATTTTGTGATTACCACTTTTAATTTGTAAAAATAAACTCTCTGAAATACATGTAATATCGCTCCCAGTATCGAGAAGCGCGTCAATTTCTTTATCAAATATTGAAACTTTAAGTTCAGACCTCATATTCCCTATAAATTCCTTTTGATATTTATCTTCGTCTTCCTCGAAAACAGTTTGCACGAATAACTCCGTTATGAGCAAATCCGATTTGGTTTTTAAAGTCTTAATTATACTATTTACATTATTGTTATAACCAAGTCCTTCTCTATTAAAAGTTGCTTTTAAAGAAATAGGTTTTCGCAAACCCCTATTATTTTTGCCAAGAGTTTGACCAGGTCTCCAACCCAGCTTTAATAATATATTTAATGCTTTGTTCCCTTGTACATTATAAGGGATCGAACCGGGAACTAGTTCGAACTCTATTGCTCTAAATTTGGCTCGGGAGCCGAAACATTTACTTGTTCGTTAGTGACTTGTATTTCATTCATTTCGTTAACCTCCTTTCTTCCTTCTTCAGGTTTCCGATATGATTTATATGATTGCTGTATTTCTTTTTGTTTTCGCTCAGCTTTATTATTAAATTTTCGTTTTTTCTCAGTATTGTAAGGTTCACGATCTTCTTCCTGTTTATCAATGTCATCTAAATTTCTCAAGAAATCTGTTGTCTCAATTATTGTCTCAATTTTAGCTATTCTCCATAACTGCTGCACTGTTTTAGGATAATGTCTAATAACATCAGCAACTAATTGTTTTTCTGGTATCGGATATGATAATGTTTGTGCTTTTTCAATGACATAAAGAAAATAACCAACCATGGTTGGGTGCTTACATCTACTCCATTTATTTTGTACAAGGAATCTTCTTACTTTATTTTGTTCCTCTTCACCCCAAAATACTCTTAGAAAGTCTGCTTTAAAATCATCAAAAGTTGTCCAACGCACACTATTAATTCGAGCCCAATATTTGGCTTCACCTACTAAGCACTCTTGAGCTATTGATATTTCAAGTCCATTAGATGGGACTTTCTTTAAATAAATGGTGAGATCTTCTAAAAATGTTACTGGATGAGTATTCCCATTTTCAAATTTCGGCTTGTTTATTGTCACATTACGTATATTATATACAATATTCTGTTTAGGGTCAGTAACAAATGAGGTGCTCGCCCCGTACACCTCTTCTTGGTTTACTTTAATTTGGTGATCTTTCGTTTGATTGATAAACTTCTCTTCAAGATCTTTTATTTTAACCTCAAAGGTTTTCACTACATTCTTAATTAATTTTTGAAGTATTTTTAATTCATTTTTAGGCTTAGATTCACTAAATTTGAACTTTTCTTTGTTTTAGCCATTTTTATATTTTTATATTTTTCCAGTTTTTAGCACTGTTATGTCTTTCACTTATACAAATGTTACTGAGTACTTTTCACTTATTTCACTTTTTAGTTTATTTTGTCTTAGTTAACTATGCACACACCATCTATAACAAACAAAAATTATATTAATATTAAAGCCCCACCCCCAGACTCTCAACCACCCCCAGCAAACACCATCCTCCTAGACACCTCTCCATTTCACGGACAACAAATTGTAGGCATAATGCCTACTTCATAATTCTTATAAAGACGACCTTCTTTTTAAAATATATCCTGATCACGGCACCAAATTGTAACGAATTCCCCCCCCCCCCCTCTATATATATAAAACTTTTATAATATTAAAAATATCCCCTTTTAATAACATTATATATATGAGACCAGGATTATTAAAATAAGTTTTGATCTTTCTAAATGATCTTCCAAAAGGTTTATTAATAGGCCGTTTTTAATATTTTGGCGTGATTGTCTTAGTTAGGACCCTTATTTACGTTGTGTTTGGTTAGTAACTTAGTTCTTTTAGGTGTCTTTTGGAAGAATGAATATTCACTAGGGCAATTGAAAGCTGTTGGTAGTGCCTTATAAGCTAAGTGAACCCCGTTCACGAAGACAGGGCTCGAAAAAGGTTAAGAACATAAAACGTCTTTATTCCACTTGTATCAGGTTGACATTATTAATTTATTATTATTTATCCCTTCCCGCTTGGAAAAGGCTCACAATATATTTATACAAAAATACCCGATACAAGGGCTTCGCTCTCCTACATTTATTTAAAAAAAAAATGTAGGGGAGGTACACGGCCCCACACACGCCGTGCACGGTGAGCGCCAACCATTTTGATGCACTCCCCCCGAAGGGAACGCTAATTCGGGAATTGGACCGTAGTCCACAGCAAAATAACTGGCGAACCAGTAAAAGAGGCTTGGCCCCTTGTTAGTGCGTAAGCACAAACATCGACCGAAGTCGCGCATGTCAATGCGTGTAAACGCCATACAGAATACGAACGAATCCAGCCACAGTGAATGTACGTCACACGGTTTAGGCAAATAGGCACACTGGCCGTAAACCCTCCGTGAGCGCCACCACCTGCCAGACCGCCGCTCCTGCAGACGTGATGTAAGTGTATGGCATCACCACCAATTGCATGATCAGCACGGCTACTAGCCGCAGAGCGTGTCATGAGACTACTGCTCACCTCAAGGGAATGGGGTCCCACGTTGTGCGGCTTTCGGCCGCAGCCTTGAGAGTCTCCTCAGATCCTCCCGCCAGCTACCACCCGCATGAGGTCGACACATATGCTCCACCAACCAATACAACGGCAGATATAGCCAAAAGGCAGTTATAATATAAGAGTAATAATTCGCCATCAGAAAGGGTTTGTGTCACTGACGTTGAGTAAATGCATTTTCGATCATGTTTGTCTCACCCACCAACAAGTTGCCTTCAATCATTCAAAGGTGGGAAAGTTACAGAGATATAATATTATGTTGTTATATAAAACATCGTGGAGGGCAGACAGTCTGCAGCCCCGCAATGAAGGGACCCGACTTGGGCAAAGCTACTTAGGTGTGAGTCAAACCAAGACGCAGAGAGCGCCATTGAGAATAGCGTCCCACCAAACAACCATCGCAGAGACGCAATGCTGCAGAACGCAACAAGCATCAATACGACTATCGTCGGGCTTACACCATTCCAAGGTCCCCCATACATCCCAGCAGACATCACCACCCGTATACCTCCATCGACCAGAACCACAGAGAGCGTCGAATCAGGCGCAGCACACCCGTAGATCCATCACAAGACGCAATACCGCCAGTAGCAGTAAGCATCAATGCAATTATCATACGGATGGCGCCCCCTCACAACACACCCAACATGATCCCTATCGACTTTGGTAACAAGGTTGGTATTGTTGTTATATTAAAAATATCACCAACGTATCATAGTAGCACGCTACTAAGACGCCAATGAACAAAACTCCACGTATCATAGCGCTAATGCACTAAGACATGAAGCTGAGTATGCCTGTTACACTTAAAAGTGCTACCAAACACACTCATCATCCCCATCCGAAAGATAGACGACACATCGCTATGCGCAACGACGTCGCCCACAAACGGTATGGGTGTGCGATGTCCACGGGAAAGCCGTATTGCTACAACAAACCCGCTTACCACCGACACTAAGATGTTAATTGTATACCTCCATCGACCAGAACCACAAGAGAGCGTCGAATCAGGCGCAGCACACCCGCAGATCCATCACAAGACGCAATACCGCAAGAAGCAGTAAACATCAATGCAACTATCATACGGGCGGCGCACCCTCACAACACACCCACATGACTCCTATCGATTTTGGCAACAAAGTTAGTATTGTTGTTATATAAAAATATCACTAACGTATCATAGTAGCACGCTACTAAGACGTCAATGAACAAAACTCCACGTATCATAGCGCTAATGCACTAAGACATGAATCTGAATATGCCTGTTACACTTAAAAGTGCTACCAAACACACTCAACATCCCCATCCGAAAGATAGACGACGCATCGCTATGCGCTACGACGCCGCCCACAAACGGTATGGGTGTGCGATGTCCACGGGAAAGCCGTATTGCTACAACAAACCCGCTTACCACCGACACTAAGATGTTAATTGTATACCTCCATCGACCAGAACAACAGGAATGCGTCGAATCAGGCGCAGCACACCCGCAAATCCATCACAAGACGCAATACCGCAAGTAGCAGTAAGCATCAATGCAACTATCATACGGGCGGCGCACCCTCACAACACACCCACATGACTCCTATCGACTTTGGCAACAAAGTTAGTATTGTTGTTATATAAAAGATGTCACCAACGTATCATAGTAGCACGCTACTAAGACGCCAATGAACAAAACTCCACGTATCATAGCGCTAATGCACTAAGACATGAAGCTGAGTATGCCTGTTACACTTTAAAGTGCTACCAAACACACTCATCATCCCCATCCGAAAGATAGACGACACATCGCTATGCGCAACGACGTCACCCACAAACGGTATGGGTGTGCAATGTCCACAGGAAAGTCGTATTGCTACAACAAACCCGCTTACCACCGGCACTAAGATTGTTGTTATATAAAACTGCACCAACGTATCATAGTAGCACGCTACTAAGACGCCAGTGGACAAAACTTCACGTATCATAGCGCTAATGCACTAAGACATGAAGTTGAGTATGCCTGTTACACTTAAAAGTGCTACCAAACACACTCATCATCCCAATCCGAAATATAGACGACGCTTCGCTATGCGCTACTACGTCGCCCACAAACGGTATGGGTGTGCGATATCCACGGGAAAGCCGTATTGCTACAACAAACTCGCTTACCACCGGCACTAAGATGATATGTCTAGGACACATCGGTTAGCGAGTCCAAGTTTACCTCGAACCAATTGCTCGTGAAGCAGCACACACGCCACCATAATATTCCTTTTCAAGTCCCTAATAAGGACTAGTCATTTTGCTACAGTACTAGGAGCAGTCAGTCACCCGACCACCCCATACAATGCTTATGCATCAAGGAGACCTCCTATAATATTGCTTTTGTATCATAGACTTTACTTTCATAAGTCATGTATATATAGGATTCGAACCCACGACCCTACTATTGTAATGCATATTAATCATAGAGACCTTCTATAGTATTGCTTTTGAATCGTAGACCTTAGTTTCATAAGTCATTCATATATAGGGTTCGAACCCACGACCCTACTATTGTAATGCATATTAATCACAGAGACCTTCTATAGTATTGCTTTTGAATCATAGACCTTACTTTCATAAGTCATTCATATATAGGGTTCGAACCCACGACCCTACTATTGTAATGCAAATTCATCATGGAGACCTTCTATAGTATTGCTTTTGTATCATTGAGTTTAATATCATAAGTCCCTAATGTAGGACTAGTCATTGTGCTACAGTACTTCAGGCAGTCGGGCTCCCGACCACCCCATATATATGTACAACTGCAGGTATGTATCTCCGGCACCTCATCCATACAAGACATCTATACGTGAACACCTTCCATAACTTAGGAAAATTTTCTTTAATACATGAACTCCTTCAACAACTTAGAAAATTTCATCTATACGTGAACTCCTTCCACAACTTAGAAAAATTTTCTTTTATACACGAACACCTCCCATGACTTAAACAATTTTTAACAATTTTTCTAATTATCTTATAAACGTTATTTAACTTAATTTTATAATATTTTTTGACTTGTATTTCTATTATTTATTTTATTTTAAATATTTTTACAAGTTTTTTTATAATAAATTTACCTATTACGAGAAACAATAATTTTGCCTTTAATTTGCTATGTTATTGGGATAATGTCTGAAATATATTAACTTTATGTTTATTAATTTAACTTATTTGCTTAATATATATGTTTTAAAACTATTTTTGACGCCCCTTTATATTGAATTTAATTATTAATAATAATATTGAGCCGTCACACTCCGATTACAAGCCCATTGACGCTGGGGTTCTACAAGGCTGCGTGTTTTCACCAACGCTGTTTCTTCTGCATATCAATGACATGTTGCAAACCGATAACATTCATCGCTATGCAGACGACAGCACTGGTGATGCTTTATACACCGGCCGTGCCAATATTTCTCAGGAAAACGTCGCAAAGTACCGGGACAAACTTGTGTCTGAAATCGAAACTTTGTTGAACAAAGTCTCTGACTGGGGGCGACTAAATTTAGTCCAGTTTAATCCCCAAAAGACACAGGTTTGTGCGTTTAGCGCTAAAAAGAGCCCCGTTTGCCTTGTAACTGAGGAGATACGACGAAGAACCTTTAGAGGAGGTTCCTCGTCGTATCTCCTCAGTTTCAAGACACTCCCCTTGTTGCCTCAGCCAGTATCGGAATCCTCGGCGTCGACATATCGAGTGACGTGCAGTTTCGTGGTCACTTGGAAGAGAAGGCCAAACTGGCCTCTAAAAAGCTTGGCGTGCTCAGCAAGCGGGATAGTACTTTATATGCTGGCTGAACGCCTGCAACTTTACAAGGTGCAGGTTCGGCTGCAGATGGAATATTGTTCCCATCTCTGGGCCGGGGCTCCCCAGTGCCAGCCCCTTCCTTTTGATCGCATCCAGCACAGAGCTTGTCGAATCGTCGGCCACCAAGCTCTTTCCGATCGGCTGACTCACTGGCACTGCGAATAGATTTCGCGTATTTTATCGGATCTACCACGGGGAGTTCTCTGAGGAATTGTTCGGACTAATTCCAGCCGCACAATTTCACCATCGCACATCGCGACAAAACTTGCGATACCATTCATACCTTCTGGATGACAGGCGATCCACCACCGTGAGATTTAAAAGCAGTTTTCTTCCTCGCACAACTTCCTTGTGGCATCGACTACTGCCAGAGACTTTTCCGGACCGATACGTCTTAAAGTGTTACAATCAGGCGAGCCGTATGCTCGTTTGCCCCCTCTCCTCCAAACAAAAAAGATTTTTTATCATTAATTTAAAGTACTCATTCACCATTCAAACCAAATACAAGCACATTGCTGCATAACTCGCGGATTGTTTGGTAAAGGGATATTTATTTATTTACTTTATTGGAGCCAAAACAAAAAGAAAAGATATAAAAAAATCATACAAGGTAAAATAAACAAAGGTAATTTACAAAGCTACAATTTCTCACTGAGAACATATTGTGTAGCAGATCGTAAATGATATTGTCTGCACAACAAGCAGGGTAACAAGTAAATACGTAAATGTAAAGAAAACAATCATCTGAAAACTACATTTAATATAAAATGTTACTAACATATTTTTTAATTAAGTTTTGAAGACCGAACGGGAGATAGAGAACATATCCAGGTCGTTAAGCATTTTATTGTGGAGGACACACATTCTGTGTACTGATGCTCTTTTACTTGACGGCGCATTACTATAATTAATAATTAGTTTCTGTATAAATCCTTCTAAAATTATCTTTAAAGTAATATTTTAAACAATTAAAAATTCATTAATAAGCATAAAGTTAAAATAAATTCAATTCAAACATTAAGTATTATAGTAAAATAAAGTCTTAATATTGCCTCTAAAAATCATTTAAGTTATTGAAACTATTAATATATACAAAATATTTTTAATAATAGAAATACAAGTCGAACATATTATAATAATAAATGTAAATAATAATTATAATATAATTGGGAAATTGGTCAAAAGTTTTTGAGCGTGTACTTGTAAAGTTGCAGCATGTTCTTGTAGAGATGTAGGGTGTTCGTGTAGAGATTGCTTATATAAAAGAGTTGCCAGAGACGCATACCCATGGGTGTACATATATATGTGGTCGTCGTGTGACTGACTACTGTAGTACTGTTGTACAATGTATACTTAGTATAGTGTATTGGGAACTTATGATAGGGTCTATTATACAAAAGCATTACTATAGTATAGGTATGGTCTCTATGATGCATAAGCATTATAATAGTAGAGTTGTTGTTGTGTTGTGAGACTGTACTTGCCGCGGAGGCATGGTGAGTGCGGCTTTTTAAGCGTTCTCACCATATATAGTGTGTATGGTGAAGTGTGCAGCCTCCACAATTACTTCCTGGCGAGATCAGATGATACTTTCTACAAGGATGTCATTTCATCCACTAATAAAGATTTTAGAAAATTTAAACCTTTCAAATGTGAAATATAGTGTTCCAGTTTTTAAGAAACTTTTTTACGAGGCGATTTCATATTTGTATTGGGAAAACTTATTAAAAGATTTTTGTAACTTGAAAATTAATTCGAATTCTATGGAATTAAAATAATGAAATACGTTTTCTTTTATTTTCCTAAAATCTTATCTTAAGGAGTTAAGACGAGGGTACAAAATTGATGAATTTTTTTAATACAAAACCGCAAAGTTGGCTATTTATCATTGTGTATAGGTTAATATAATTGCAACTTGCAACTACATGGCGTTAGTGCTGAATTAAAAGAAGGCTTTGTTACCACCATAAGTTATATAAAAAGATTTTACATATATTTTTTATATATTTAATACGTTATATTTGTACTATTACTATGTAATTGATTATTAGAATGGTTAATGTTTTTAACCCTTCAATCCCCATAAAATTTCATGCAGTCCCATGCGTCTGTCAAATCCCGAGCGGTCGCATGCGACCGCACCCACCCACAGTACTGTAAACCATTAAACCTTATATTTAGAGACTACTTTTCTATAAACAAGTTTGCCATTATAAAATCTATACAAAATTTTCTATCCTGTGGTCTAAACAAAAGTCAGGTTTTACTTCATTACAAAAAGACTTTATTGTATTTTAATAAAAAAAAACGGGTGCATACCAATCGTCTTCAAGAGATTAAATGGGGACAAAACATCAGCAAGATCTTCGCAAAGAAGTTGCTGATCATGCAAGGCGAGAAGCTAAACTTTACCAGGTAGGAGACCTTGTCCTGATCACTAATAATGCCCAGAGTCAATCCTCCAAGGGGTTTTCAAAGAAGTTCGCACTTCGGCGTACTATTTCAATTTTTTATTGCGATTTAAAATCAAGAGAGTATTATCTGCTACCACCTATGAGGTAGAAGACAATGAAGGTCGAATTCGTGGTCAATATCACACTAGCTCGATAACACCTTATGGTGGAGAATCGCAAGCAATCACTGCGAAAACAAGAGGGAGGCCCAAGTCACAACCGAAACGGAATAGTGACTTGGTGGGGGAGGGTGTAGCGCGCATATCACCTCGATCTATTATTACTCGGACTGGTAGGTCCATTCGTGTGCATAGTCGATATATTGATAACGTTATATAAAGTTCGCTCTAGAGGGTGCTGTAGGTGGAGACAGTAATTCGCGGGTTTTAATTCCTATAGATACACTTTAGTCTATGAATATTATTCTGCGCAGTTGCTCACTCAAGTAATATAATAAAAATGTAACTGTGAACTTGTAAGCAACCATAAATACTCATAATTATTTTTAAGCCTAGATAGTTAAGATAGAACCTATTTGTAACGTTTTCCTAACTGTGTCAATTTTGGACAGTAAAACGTTTGTTCTATTGTTTTGTGACGTTTGTGTTTTTCGTTCTATAGAACACCGCTACAACATCTATATTTATCTTCGATTAAGGATTAAAATGCAGATCTGTTATCACACCTGAGGACTTACGATGCATTCGTTTCCAGTAAAAAGGGTCTCCGGTTCTTCACACTCACGATACGAAACACAACAGCGCTATGAATGGGAAATGAAAGCCCGAAAATTTTGCGATTTCTCCTCGCGTCCCGCACGCAGACCGTGGTTCTGTAGCACGGCGAACGCCGGAACTACAACAATAACTCAAACGGGGTCAAAGCGCGGCCGCGGTCATCACAGCGTGGCGGCAAAACATACCTACTCATTCATTCTTTGTACTCATAATCATCTTTCCAAGCTGTATGGTGTGTGTATATTATTGCGTGAACAAGTCAACGCCATACACTAGCGCCATCTAGTATCAGGAACGAGAGCGAGGGGAGCTTTGCAGAAAATGACATCACAAATCTTTCAGCCGACAGCGCCATCCGAAGAACTAAGTTTCTAGAAAATCTACACTCGAACACTCGTCGCTTTGCGCGCGTTTACTTGAATATTCCGGATGCTTCATTGCTAATTTGTATATATAGGCGCTGCAAGATGCGATCGGGGCAGTATTGGGTTTGGGCGAGACAAGCGAAGCTTTGGAGCGGAATAAAGTGAATCAGTGTGATTAATTATTAGTGTTTTTAACTTTAATTAGTGTAAAGTGAATTAAAGTGTTAATTTAGGTAATTCTATCGGCAATTTTTATTGTCACGAACCTCAAGCTCGTAACAATTGGTGTCAGAAGTGGGATAAAATCATGCCGATTTTACCTAAGGAGGAAACGGAGGGTGTCCGTACCCGAAGTTCAACATGGCAGGAGATCAGGCGCAGTTTTTCCAATTATTAAATACATTATTGTCTATAGAGAATGACATCCGACAGCAAGCAGAAGATGCTTATAGAAACATACCTATTGAGACAAAGGTGGTGCATCTAGTGGGAGCAATTCAAAATGGAGATATTGGTGAGGAGGCTCGGCAGACTGCAGCTGTCTTGTTGCGGAGGTTGTTCAGTGCAGAATTCTTTGATTTCTTCCCGAAACTGCCATTTGATCAGCAAACTATGCTTAGAGAACAGTTACTCCTTACACTACAGATGAATGGAAGCCAGCAACTACGGCGTAAGATATGTGATGTTGTGTCAGAACTTGCAAGAAATCACATAGATGATGATGGAGTCAACCAATGGCCAGAATTTCTTCAGTTCATGTTTCACTGTGCAAGTTCTCAGGACCCCAATATCAAAGAGGCTGGTATTAGGATGTTTACATCTATGCCAGGAGTATTTGGGAACGGACAAAATGAGAACTTGGATGTCATCAAACAAATGCTGTTGTCATCACTACAGCCTACAGAGTCAGAGGCCTTACGTATGCAGGCAGTAAAAGCTGTTGGTGCATGTATTCTTTTGCATGACAAGGAGCCTGCCATACAGAAACACTTTGGTGACTTATTGCTTCCACTCATGCAAGTAGTTGTTCAGTCCATCGAGAAATCAGATGATGACTCTGCATTAAAAGTCCTCATTGAACTTGCTGAGTCGGCACCTAAGTTTTTACGGCCACAACTTGAGACTATCTTTGAAGTTGGTATTAAGGTTGTGGGTGACACTGACGCAGAGGACAACTGGCGTCAATTGGCACTGGAAGCTATTTTTTACTCTATTACTAACTAATTAGTTACTCTATGTGAGACTGCTCCAGCTATCGTTCGAAAGCAAGTCCCAGGAGCGATACGTAGACTAACCCCACTTGTTCTCGCCATGATGTGTGAGCTCGACGATGAGCCCGATTGGGCCGTGCAAGATGACGTTGCTGATGAGGATAATGATTTGAATTATGTAACAGCTGAGGCAGCTCTGGACCGCATGTGTTGTGGTCTTGATGGGAAAATGTTAGGGGAGACAGCTGTCATTTGCAAATGGTTGTCCCTAAAGCTAAAGTACCGGATGTTCTACAGCTGTACCATAATGATTGTTCCGGAGGCCATCTGGGAGTTAAACGAACTCTACTGAAGATCCGAGAACGGTTTTATTGGGTCCACTGTCGAAACGATGTCGAGGACAGGTGTCGCAAATGTACAAGTCGTGCGGCTGTAAAGGGACCTCAGACACGTAGTAGAGGTGCATTGAAGTTGTACAAGTTGTACACCATGGGAGAGAATAGCCATTGACGTGGCGGGGCCGTTTCCGGAGAGTGAAAGCGGTAACAAGTATTTCATGGTTGTGATGGATTACTTCACAAAGTGGCCAGAAGTTTTCGCCATTCCAAATCAAGAAGCTTCAACAGTTGCAGATAAACTAGTTCATGAAGTCTTCTGTCGTTTTGGAGTACCTTTAGAGATTCACAGCGATCAAGGAAGGAATTTTGAGTCTCAAATATTCCAGGAAACTTGCCGAGTTATGGGTACTCATAAAACAAGAACGACTTCTTATCACCCGCAATCTGATGGAATGGTGGAACGATTTAATCAGACATTGGAGAGGTACCTAGCAAAAGTTGTAGACAATCGGCAACGAGATTGGGACAAGCACATACAACCGTTTTTGTTGTCATATCGAAGTTCTGTTCACGAAAGTACAGCAGTGACACCAGCTTTCGCAAACTTTGGAAGAGAATTACGGCTGCCTGCAGACCTGATCACCGGGATACCACCTGATGCCCCACGCAGTATAACCGATTATGCAAATGACTTGCGGAACAAAATGAATGACATTTATGAGCACGTCAGACAATCGGGCCAGCAAATGTCTGAGAAAATGAAAACCCGGTCATCATTCTCTAAACCATTTCCCATTATCTGGGGTCGGCGCAGTAAACCTTCTTGTTCCATTCCTCTCTATCAGCCGTCATTTCCATACTTACTCCTTTCATTCTCATATCACTCTTCACACAATCGATCCATCTTTTATTCGGCCTTCCTCTGCCCGTGTGTCCCTCCACATTCATATTCAACACTCGTTTTGTGACATGACTTTCATTCCTCCGCATCACATGCCCAAACCATGCCAATCTGCTTCCTCTCACCTTTTCTACCACTGGCGCTACTTTCAGGCTTCCTCTTATATACTCATTCCTTATCTTATCCATCCTTGTCACACCACACATCCATCGTAACATTCTCATTTCATTCGCATGCAGTCTATTTTCATCCTTCTTCTTGACGGCCCAGCATTCACTTCCATACATGACGACAGGTCGGATGATCGATTTGTAAATTTTTCCCTTCAGCCTTATTGGCATTCGGGGATCGCACGTTGTGGCTGTGACCTGTCGCCATTTCATCCACCCTGCGTTAATCCTATGCTGCACAGCTCTATCTATTCCGCCGTCGCCTTGAATGAGGGAACCGAGGTACTTGAAATCTGAGCAGGTAGGCAGTATAGCGCCATCCAACGACATGGGTACAGGACTGGAAAGACGGTCTATTAAGAGGGTCTATTATACAAAAGCATTACTATAGTATAGGTATGGTCTCTATGATGCATAAGCATTATAATAGTAGAGTTGTTGTTGTGTTGTGAGACTGTACTTGCCGCGGAGGCATGGTGAGTGCGGCTTTTTAAGCGTTCTCACCATATATAGTGTGTATGGTGAAGTGTGCAGCCTCCACAATTACTTCCTGGCGAGATCAGATGATACTTTCTACAAGGATGTCATTTCATCCACTAATAAAGATTTTAGAAAATTTAAACCTTTCAAATGTGAAATATAGTGTTCCAGTTTTTAAGAAACTTTTTTACGAGGCGATTTCATATTTGTATTGGGAAAACTTATTAAAAGATTTTTGTAACTTGAAAATTAATTCGAATTCTATGGAATTAAAATAATGAAATACGTTTTCTTTTATTTTCCTAAAATCTTATCTTAAGGAGTTAAGACGAGGGTACAAAATTGATGAATTTTTTTAATACAAAACCGCAAAGTTGGCTATTTATCATTGTGTATAGGTTAATATAATTGCAACTTGCAACTACATGGCGTTAGTGCTGAATTAAAAGAAGGCTTTGTTACCACCATAAGTTATATAAAAAGATTTTACATATATTTTTTATATATTTAATACGTTATATTTGTACTATTACTATGTAATTGATTATTAGAATGGTTAATGTTTTTAACCCTTCAATCCCCATAAAATTTCATGCAGTCCCATGCGTCTGTCAAATCCCGAGCGGTCGCATGCGACCGCACCCACCCACAGTACTGTAAACCATTAAACCTTATATTTAGAGACTACTTTTCTATAAACAAGTTTGCCATTATAAAATCTATACAAAATTTTCTATCCTGTGGTCTAAACAAAAGTCAGGTTTTACTTCATTACAAAAAGACTTTATTGTATTTTAATAAAAAAAAACGGGTGCATACCAATCGTCTTCAAGAGATTAAATGGGGACAAAACATCAGCAAGATCTTCGCAAAGAAGTTGCTGATCATGCAAGGCGAGAAGCTAAACTTTACCAGGTAGGAGACCTTGTCCTGATCACTAATAATGCCCAGAGTCAATCCTCCAAGGGGTTTTCAAAGAAGTTCGCACTTCGGCGTACTATTTCAATTTTTTATTGCGATTTAAAATCAAGAGAGTATTATCTGCTACCACCTATGAGGTAGAAGACAATGAAGGTCGAATTCGTGGTCAATATCACACTAGCTCGATAACACCTTATGGTGGAGAATCGCAAGCAATCACTGCGAAAACAAGAGGGAGGCCCAAGTCACAACCGAAACGGAATAGTGACTTGGTGGGGGAGGGTGTAGCGCGCATATCACCTCGATCTATTATTACTCGGACTGGTAGGTCCATTCGTGTGCATAGTCGATATATTGATAACGTTATATAAAGTTCGCTCTAGAGGGTGCTGTAGGTGGAGACAGTAATTCGCGGGTTTTAATTCCTATAGATACACTTTAGTCTATGAATATTATTCTGCGCAGTTGCTCACTCAAGTAATATAATAAAAATGTAACTGTGAACTTGTAAGCAACCATAAATACTCATAATTATTTTTAAGCCTAGATAGTTAAGATAGAACCTATTTGTAACGTTTTCCTAACTGTGTCAATTTTGGACAGTAAAACGTTTGTTCTATTGTTTTGTGACGTTTGTGTTTTTCGTTCTATAGAACACCGCTACAACATCTATATTTATCTTCGATTAAGGATTAAAATGCAGATCTGTTATCACACCTGAGGACTTACGATGCATTCGTTTCCAGTAAAAAGGGTCTCCGGTTCTTCACACTCACGATACGAAACACAACAGCGCTATGAATGGGAAATGAAAGCCCGAAAATTTTGCGATTTCTCCTCGCGTCCCGCACGCAGACCGTGGTTCTGTAGCACGGCGAACGCCGGAACTACAACAATAACTCAAACGGGGTCAAAGCGCGGCCGCGGTCATCACAGCGTGGCGGCAAAACATACCTACTCATTCATTCTTTGTACTCATAATCATCTTTCCAAGCTGTATGGTGTGTGTATATTATTGCGTGAACAAGTCAACGCCATACACTAGCGCCATCTAGTATCAGGAACGAGAGCGAGGGGAGCTTTGCAGAAAATGACATCACAAATCTTTCAGCCGACAGCGCCATCCGAAGAACTAAGTTTCTAGAAAATCTACACTCGAACACTCGTCGCTTTGCGCGCGTTTACTTGAATATTCCGGATGCTTCATTGCTAATTTGTATATATAGGCGCTGCAAGATGCGATCGGGGCAGTATTGGGTTTGGGCGAGACAAGCGAAGCTTTGGAGCGGAATAAAGTGAATCAGTGTGATTAATTATTAGTGTTTTTAACTTTAATTAGTGTAAAGTGAATTAAAGTGTTAATTTAGGTAATTCTATCGGCAATTTTTATTGTCACGAACCTCAAGCTCGTAACAATTGGTGTCAGAAGTGGGATAAAATCATGCCGATTTTACCTAAGGAGGAAACGGAGGGTGTCCGTACCCGAAGTTCAACATGGCAGGAGATCAGGCGCAGTTTTTCCAATTATTAAATACATTATTGTCTATAGAGAATGACATCCGACAGCAAGCAGAAGATGCTTATAGAAACATACCTATTGAGACAAAGGTGGTGCATCTAGTGGGAGCAATTCAAAATGGAGATATTGGTGAGGAGGCTCGGCAGACTGCAGCTGTCTTGTTGCGGAGGTTGTTCAGTGCAGAATTCTTTGATTTCTTCCCGAAACTGCCATTTGATCAGCAAACTATGCTTAGAGAACAGTTACTCCTTACACTACAGATGAATGGAAGCCAGCAACTACGGCGTAAGATATGTGATGTTGTGTCAGAACTTGCAAGAAATCACATAGATGATGATGGAGTCAACCAATGGCCAGAATTTCTTCAGTTCATGTTTCACTGTGCAAGTTCTCAGGACCCCAATATCAAAGAGGCTGGTATTAGGATGTTTACATCTATGCCAGGAGTATTTGGGAACGGACAAAATGAGAACTTGGATGTCATCAAACAAATGCTGTTGTCATCACTACAGCCTACAGAGTCAGAGGCCTTACGTATGCAGGCAGTAAAAGCTGTTGGTGCATGTATTCTTTTGCATGACAAGGAGCCTGCCATACAGAAACACTTTGGTGACTTATTGCTTCCACTCATGCAAGTAGTTGTTCAGTCCATCGAGAAATCAGATGATGACTCTGCATTAAAAGTCCTCATTGAACTTGCTGAGTCGGCACCTAAGTTTTTACGGCCACAACTTGAGACTATCTTTGAAGTTGGTATTAAGGTTGTGGGTGACACTGACGCAGAGGACAACTGGCGTCAATTGGCACTGGAAGCTATTTTTTACTCTATTACTAACTAATTAGTTACTCTATGTGAGACTGCTCCAGCTATCGTTCGAAAGCAAGTCCCAGGAGCGATACGTAGACTAACCCCACTTGTTCTCGCCATGATGTGTGAGCTCGACGATGAGCCCGATTGGGCCGTGCAAGATGACGTTGCTGATGAGGATAATGATTTGAATTATGTAACAGCTGAGGCAGCTCTGGACCGCATGTGTTGTGGTCTTGATGGGAAAATGTTAGGGGAGACAGCTGTCATTTGCAAATGGTTGTCCCTAAAGCTAAAGTACCGGATGTTCTACAGCTGTACCATAATGATTGTTCCGGAGGCCATCTGGGAGTTAAACGAACTCTACTGAAGATCCGAGAACGGTTTTATTGGGTCCACTGTCGAAACGATGTCGAGGACAGGTGTCGCAAATGTACAAGTCGTGCGGCTGTAAAGGGACCTCAGACACGTAGTAGAGGTGCATTGAAGTTGTACAAGTTGTACACCATGGGAGAGAATAGCCATTGACGTGGCGGGGCCGTTTCCGGAGAGTGAAAGCGGTAACAAGTATTTCATGGTTGTGATGGATTACTTCACAAAGTGGCCAGAAGTTTTCGCCATTCCAAATCAAGAAGCTTCAACAGTTGCAGATAAACTAGTTCATGAAGTCTTCTGTCGTTTTGGAGTACCTTTAGAGATTCACAGCGATCAAGGAAGGAATTTTGAGTCTCAAATATTCCAGGAAACTTGCCGAGTTATGGGTACTCATAAAACAAGAACGACTTCTTATCACCCGCAATCTGATGGAATGGTGGAACGATTTAATCAGACATTGGAGAGGTACCTAGCAAAAGTTGTAGACAATCGGCAACGAGATTGGGACAAGCACATACAACCGTTTTTGTTGTCATATCGAAGTTCTGTTCACGAAAGTACAGCAGTGACACCAGCTTTCGCAAACTTTGGAAGAGAATTACGGCTGCCTGCAGACCTGATCACCGGGATACCACCTGATGCCCCACGCAGTATAACCGATTATGCAAATGACTTGCGGAACAAAATGAATGACATTTATGAGCACGTCAGACAATCGGGCCAGCAAATGTCTGAGAAAATGAAAACCCGGTCATCATTCTCTAAACCATTTCCCATTATCTGGGGTCGGCGCAGTAAACCTTCTTGTTCCATTCCTCTCTATCAGCCGTCATTTCCATACTTACTCCTTTCATTCTCATATCACTCTTCACACAATCGATCCATCTTTTATTCGGCCTTCCTCTGCCCGTGTGTCCCTCCACATTCATATTCAACACTCGTTTTGTGACATGACTTTCATTCCTCCGCATCACATGCCCAAACCATGCCAATCTGCTTCCTCTCACCTTTTCTACCACTGGCGCTACTTTCAGGCTTCCTCTTATATACTCATTCCTTATCTTATCCATCCTTGTCACACCACACATCCATCGTAACATTCTCATTTCATTCGCATGCAGTCTATTTTCATCCTTCTTCTTGACGGCCCAGCATTCACTTCCATACATGACGACAGGTCGGATGATCGATTTGTAAATTTTTCCCTTCAGCCTTATTGGCATTCGGGGATCGCACGTTGTGGCTGTGACCTGTCGCCATTTCATCCACCCTGCGTTAATCCTATGCTGCACAGCTCTATCTATTCCGCCGTCGCCTTGAATGAGGGAACCGAGGTACTTGAAATCTGAGCAGGTAGGCAGTATAGCGCCATCCAACGACATGGGTACAGGACTGGAAAGACCGCCGAAATCACAGCACAGATATTCGGTTTTGGATCTGCTGATCTTCAAGCCAACACTTTCCAGCCTCTGCTGCCACCCCGTCAGTCTGCTCTGTACCTCGATGCCTTCTTCCCCGACAAGCACGATGTCATCGGCAAAGAGCATGCACCAGGGTGCCTCATCCTGCAGGTCCGACGTCAAAGCGTCCGTAATCAGTAGGAAGAGGTAAGGGCTCAATGGCGACCCTTGGTGCAGCCCTACCGCCACATCGATACTGCCCGTAGTTCCCGCGGCAGATCGTACACATGTACGGGATGCTCTGTACATAGCACGGACTAACCTCACATACTTCCCAGGCATACCTTTCATCTTTAACGCCCACCACAAAACCTCACGGGGAACCTGATCGTACGCCTTTTCAAGGTCGACAAAAACCATGTGCAGATTTTTATGCACGCGCTTGTACTTTTCGCACAATTGGCGTAATGCGAAAATGGCATCTGTCGTACCTCGACCGGGCATGAATCCGAACTGGTTTTGTGTTATCTCACACTCTTCTCTCATTCATCTCTCTATTATTCTTTCCCAGACTTTCATCGTATGTGACATGAGTTTTATTCCCCGGTAACTGCTGCAGTTTTGAACGTCTCCTTTGTTTTTAAAAATGGGGACCAGTATACTACTGCACCATTCCTCAGGTATTTGTTCTTCCTGCAACAATTTACCGAAAAATAAACTCAAACACTTCCATCCATCCGCACTCAGCAACTTCCACACTTCTACTGGTATTCCATCTGAGCCGACTGCCTTCCCATTCTTCATATTCCTAACAGCCATTTTTACTTCTTCCACACTAATTTCTCTCACTAAGCCCATATTCACTGGTGGGTTTTCAAGCATACCATTCCATTCATTCTCCTCATTCATCAATTTCTCAAAATACTCCTTCCATCGCTTCTTTATACTTTCATCGTCAGTCAAAATCCTTCCAGAATCATCTTTTATACATTTTACATGTGAAACATCTCTTCCATTCCTTTCTCTCGCTCTTGCAATTTGAAAAAGTCGTTTTTGACCTTCGGGGCTTTCAAGGGACCGATATAATTTATCTTGCGCCTCTGCCCTACAAATAGCAACTTCCTTCTTCGCTCTCTTTTTACATTCTTTATACGCCCCTCTCTTACTTTCTTTTATGGATTCATTCTGGTCTTCTACGCTCTGCCATTCTTTAAAGGCATTTTTCTTTTCTCTCAAAACTTCTCTAATACTTTCACTCCACCACCACCCATCCTTATCTATCATACGCTTCCCTTTTGTTTCTCCTAACACCTTCCTAGCCACACTTCGGATACAATCAGCCATTTCCTTCCAGCACTCATTCACACTCATTCCTTCCATATCACCCATCTCTATCATCTTGTTTACAACTAGCTCTCTAAATTCACTTGCATACTCCTCCTTATGCAACAAATGCCACTTTATTTTGGGTGGGGGACGATCCTTATGTTTGTTGAGGCGAACAGTTAAGCAGATGTCAGCCAGCAGAATTCGGTGCTGGGATACTAAGTCTTCACCTGGAAGCACTTTGCAGTTTTTTACACTCTTGATTTGGTTCCGTCTTAACAGAAGATAGTCGATCCGTGTCGCGTGGTGGCCACTTTTATAAGTAACAAGATGCTGATCTCGTTTTTGGAACCACGTGTTTACTACAGCCAGGTCGAAAGCACATGCTGCTTGCAGAAGAACTTCCCCCTCACGGTTGCGCACTCCGTACCCCCATCCACCGTGTACTCTTTCATACCCGTCATTCACTCTCCCTACATGTCCATTAAAATCTCCTCCCATATAAACATCCTCACTCTCAGGTATTCCCATCATCATACAATCAAATTCCTCCCAAAACTTCTCTTTCACACTCTCTTCACAGCCTGTTTGCGGAGCATACACCCTTACAACATTCACTACTTTGTTTTCAATCATTAATTTAACAACTATCATTCTGTCATTTACTCTTTTCACATCTGTCACTCGTTCTTTCATTCCACTATCTAACACAACTCCTACTCCATTTCGCTTCCCGTCACTTCCACAGTAATAAAACTTGTATCCTTCCCCAATCTCTCTTGCTTTATTGCCCTTCCATTTTGTTTCCTGCAAACAGGCAACATTCACTCTTCGTCGTTTCAAAACATCTGCTAACTCTCTTCCTCTTCCAGTCATCGTACCTATATTCCAGCTTGCAAACCTCACTCTGACATTCTTCTCTCTACGGGCTCGCCTCTTACGTCGCACCCGCTCCGTAAGGTGCGACAACCCTTGCCCACTTCCCACAGGAGCCGGGTGCTGCCCCTGCGCGTCGCCTGCGGGGTACGCCCTAGCCCTGTCATATATCCCACAACTCGTAATATTCATAAATTTACTGCATGGGATTTGGCAAAAGTTTTACAGTCGGCCGCCTGCCTGACACCAACCCTCTTTGGGTATGCTATTGTTGGTAGAGGAAGCTACCATTTTGGGAAAAGGAAAAAGAAGGTTGGGGGTAGGAGCGTAGGTGTAAGGATACTGTTATCTCGGCAGGAAAGGTATGAGAATAACAGTAGCTCGGGGAGCCGGGGTCGCGTACCCGTATTCCATAACAGGATCACCGTAAAGGTAGACCAGCATGAAAACCCCCTGACTGAGAAAATGAAAACCCGGTGCGACCGCAAAATGAACAATAAAGGGTTCAACGAAGGTTCATTAGTGTGGTTGCACAATCCAGTCCGCAGCAAACGGAAATCTCCTAAGCTTCAAGCTAAATGGGACGGCCCGTACCGGATTGTAACCAGGATCAACGATGTGACCTACCGGATACAGAAAGGCGCAAGAGGGACTCCTAAGATCGTCCATGTGGATCGTTTGGCGCGTTATTATGGGACCGATAATGCTCGGGACGAGCATGTCTTAGGAGGGGGCAGTGTTGCGTGAATAAGTCAACGCCATACACTAGCGCCATCTAGTGTCAGGAACGAGAGCGAGGGGAGCTTTGCAGAAAATGACATCACAAATCTTTCAACCGACAGCGCCATCCGAAGAACTAAGTTTCTAGAAAATCTACACTCGAACAATCGTCGCTTTGCGCGCGTTTACTTGAATATTCCGGATGCTTCATTGCTAATTTGGCGCTGCAAGATGCGATCGGGGCAGTATTGGATTTGGGCGAGACAAGCGAAGCTTCGGAGCGGAATAAAGTGAATTAGTGTGTTTAATTATTAGTGTTTTAAGTTTTAATTTGTGTAAAGTAAATTAAAGTGTTAATTTAGGCAATTTTATCGGCAATTTTTATTGTCACGAACGAAGCTCGTAACAATATTATAGTTCCTGGGGGACCGAAATTTACACGGAATTAGAAAAAAAAATATTATTTTCTGAATAGGTATGCATTAACCACAAATTTGTAGGTAAAGTAAAACATTATCTAAGTACAAAGTTTTACCCAAATCAAGGCTAGTTTCCGAGAAATCAGTAATGTACATAAAAAAGTATTTAAATATAATTTTTTTTCATTTTAAATATTAATAAAAGTTATTGAAAGTATATTAATAGAACGTTTTTTTGTAAAATAATTACGGTACTAAAACATTTTTCGACCAAAGCGTAACTCTGCAAATAATCATTTATTTTTGCCGATCTGTGAGGCTATGTCGGTTAGGATACTAATATACAAAAATAAAAAATATTTAATGGGAGATTCGAACCCGCGCTCCGCCGTGGTTGACACACACTCGTACCCTTAGTCATATTATATGCTACCATGAAGTATGAAATCTACAATTATGTTGCACGCGCAAATTATGTTAAGTCACTAATGAATATAATTAATAACCAATAAAAATATATAAATATTTATTTATTTATTTATACTTTCATGCACAAAAAAGGTACATATGGCGGACTTAATGCCATAGGGCATTCTCTCCCAGTCAACCATTGGGCTAAACAGAGATAGACATTATGGAGGCGGTGCAGCAATAATCAATATACGTACATACGTTGAAGTATAATAAATACTTCAACGTATGTATTTTTTTACAAGCAATTACTTGTTTGAATAGTTTTTGTTTATTGTTTAGTATATTTAAGTTTTATTGAAAGTAATTTATATGTAAATAAAATAGAATAAAAATAGAAAAGTCATTCATTAACAGTTTTAAAAACATAATGAAAAAAACAGCAAATAAGAAATAACCAGAAAACTAATTTCAGCATTTAGTTAACTGCCTCGTTGATTGGGTTTAAATCTATGGCAAGGTAATTTTATCTTTATTATTATTAAAGTTTTACTTTTTAATTTGCATTATATTATTATTAATTTATTTTCCTATATTTGTCCGTTCGTGTACTATAAATTTATTTTCAAAATATAATACATACAGCCGTAAACGGATTTGCTAATCACGGGGTCCCAGGTTCGGAACTTGCTCAGGTCAAAATCAATTTAGTTTCACTTTATTATTATTAAAATTTTTACTTTATAATTTCTGACACTATTATTGTAGTTTATTCATCGTTTACTATAAATTCATCGCTTGTGCATAGTTTTCAAATTTGAAATTAAGTTTAATGTTCGTCCTTGCTTAATTAATTCCTTCCGTAATAAAAATAATTGCTAATAAATAAAAATAGCGCTTGAGTTCAGTAGTAAGCAAGAAATATACTACTCTCTAAGTAATAAGGATCGACATTTCCCGGCGAGTTTGCCCTAAGAAACATTTCGTTATTGCGCTTTGTTGGCGCAATCTTTTTCTTGGCACGGTCGCGATGCACAGAAACACAGAGTTCCCTGCTCAGAGGAGACATCATAGATAATATATTATATAGAACAGGAGAAATTGCAAGTGATGCTTTGAAACAGAACATACTTGAAGCCTCGCGTAACGTGAGTCATTGTATGTACGAATACATTTTATTCAATAACTCGACAAATTTAATTAATTCTTAGAAATCCCTATTTTATATTACTGCACTAGATATTTTTTTACTTTTTATAATTTATTTTATGTACACACATTAAGATACAGAAGCAGTCTTATAGTAATTTCATACAAAGGTTATACTTATTCCAAATTAGCTGAAATGTCTTTCAGTAGCATTTAGTTAACTGCCTCGTTGATTGGGTTTAAATCTATGGCAAGGTAATTTTATCTTTATTATTATTAAAGTTTTACTTTTTAATTTCCATTATATTATTATTAATTTATTTTCCTATATTTGTCCGTTCGTGTACTATAAATTTATTTTCAAAATATAATACATACAGCCGTAAACGGATTTGCTAATCACGGGGTCCCAGGTTCGGAACTTGCTCAGGTCAAAATCAATTTAGTTTCACTTTATTATTATTAAAATTTTTACTTTATAATTTCTGACACTATTATTGTAGTTTATTTATCGTTTACTATAAATTCATCGCTTGTGCATAGTTTTCAAATTTGAAATTAAGTTTAATGTTCGTCCTTGCTTAATTAATTCCTTCCGTAATAAAAATAATTGCTAATAAATAAAAATAGCGCTTGAGTTCAGTAGTAAGCAAGAAATATACTACTCTCTAAGTAATAAGGATCGACATTTCCCGGCGAGTTTGCCCTAAGAAACATTTCGTTATTGCGCTTTGTTGGCGCGATCTTTTTCTTGGCACGGTCGCGATGCACAGAAACACAGAGTTCCCTGCTCAGAGGAGACATCATAGATAATATATTATATAGAACAGGAGAAATTGCAAGTGATGCTTTGAAACAGAACATACTTGAAGCCTCGCGTAACGTGAGTCATTGTATGTACGAATACATTTTATTCAATAACTCGACAAATTTAATTAATTCTTAGAAATCCCTATTTTATATTACTGCACTAGATATTTTTTTACTTTTTATAATTTATTTTATGTACACACATTAAGATACAGAAGCAGTCTTATAGTAATTTCATACAAAGGTTATACTTATTCCAAATTAGCTGAAATGTCTTTCAGTAGACCCATAAAGGAAATTATATTGAAATTGGAAACTTAGTGCATACATTAGTACTACTAAAAAATATATAATATAATATGTTACGTAAATTATATAAAATAAAACAATAAATAAATAAAAATAAAATAGATCAATAAATAATAACAATTATAAATACGATAGTTACATATGATATATATAAACTAAAACTAATATAATAGAATAATATATATATAAATTAACAGGATGCAAAGTAGTTATCTCTAAGACGTTTCTTGAATACCTACAAAGTTTCGGAATTTCTTATATTTGACGGTAGTGAGTTCCATAATCTTACCGCGTGAACTGAAAAGGAGTGGGAGTAAAAACCGGAATTATAGACGGGAAAGTCAAGAATAGTTTTAACAAGGGATCTGCATGGTCCTTCCGGAGGATGGGTGAAGGAAAATCGGCTTCTGAGGTATGTGGGAGAGGAAGGGTTGTGCAAAATGTTATAGAGGAGACATAACAACCGAATGTTCCTTCGAAGTCGAATTGGGAGCCACTTGAGTTGCTTACAAAACTGAGATATACGGTCAAATTTCTTGAGCCCAAATATAAAACGGATACACTGATTTTGCAAGCGCTCAAGTTTTTTAAGAAGCTGCTCTGTAGCATCCAAATAACAGGCATCCGTATAATCAAGAAGAGGTAGGATAAGAGTAAGCACGAGTGATATTTTAGCTTTAAGGGGTAAGAAATTTTGTAGACATTTAAGCGAATGCAAAGTAAAGTAGACCTTGCGACTAACCTCAGCAATATGCGTGGTCCATGTTAAATGGTGATCAAATATGACGCCTAAGTTTTTGACAGTATTGGCAAAGGGTATAGGAACGCCATTAAAACAAACAAAAGGTAGTGATGTAAATTCTAATCTATTACGCAAATGCCTACTGCCCATTATGATGGCCTGAGATTTCGTGGGATTAACTAATAGTCCGAAGGATGCAGACCATTCACAGATGCGGCTCAGGTCCGCATTCATAGCTGCAATTGCATTATTTGTATCACCCACCGGAAAATGACGATAAAGCTGTAAGTCATCCGCGTAGAGATGGTAATTAGATGTTATAACTTATAACACTCGTAATAGAGTTAATAAATATGGAAAATAAAAGGGGGGAAAGAACGCCACCCTGAGATACACCCGTAGTGATACCAGATCAATCGGAAAGAGTGTCATTAACACGGACACAATGTGATCGACCACGAAGATATGAATCAAACCATGCGATGGCAGATGGAGAAATGTTTATAGATTCCAGGATCCGGAGAAGAATATCAAAGTCTACTGAGGTAAAAGCACTACTAAAGTCAAGCAAAACTAAAAGTGTAAGAGATTTATTGTCTGTGGCCCAACGGATATCATCGGTTACTTTAAGTAAAGCAGTGACAGTGCTGTGTCCACGACGAAGGCCCGACTGATAAGTGGAGAGCAAGTAGTTAGACGAAAAGTAGAGAGAGAGTTAACTATGGATGATGTGTTCCAGAACTTTAGAAAGAAAGGGTAAAATAGATAAGGGACGAAAGTGGGACAAACAAGAAGGATTAGAAACCTTAGGCAGAGGAATTATATATGCTTGTTTCCAAACTGAAGGAAAAGATGATGACGATATAGAAAAATTAAATATGTGAGTAAGAATTGGTAGAAGTAAAGGTAGAACTGGCAAAATCATCTTCACGCATAGACCATCAATACCAACAGCATTTGAAGAGATGGTTAGGATGGATTTTTTGACATCTTCCTCAGTTACAAGGCAAAGATGAAAAGGGCAAACGTGCGGTTTCGGTATACCCGCCAATGCGAGTAGTGTGTTGGATTTCATGTAGGGATCTAAAGTCATAGGAGGAGTAGCAAAGTGATTGTTTAGATCCTTTACTTTAACGTCATTGTATTCTAGGATCGGAGACCAGCCCACACCAACAGAAGGAAGGAACTTCCACATCTCAGTAGAATTTTTATTATGGAGAGAGTTGTAAAAGTAGCGTCTTTTAGCATACCGACATAAACGACTGCAGCGGTTGCGTAAAAATTTAAAACGGTTTAAGTTATTTTCAGATGGGAGACGTTAATGATAAAATATTATATATTATGTGATGTCATTTATTAATTTTTTGCTTTATAATATGCAACACGACCAGAACAAATCGGTTAACTTGAAAATAAAAGATATTTTTGTGATTTTTTTTTCAATCGATAAAGTTTAATTCTATTACGTTTT
Organism: Parnassius smintheus behrii; assembly: GCA_036936625.1. Lineage (NCBI taxonomy): Eukaryota > Metazoa > Arthropoda > Insecta > Lepidoptera > Papilionidae > Parnassius > Parnassius smintheus. The sequence continues at coordinate 62,196,909 of JAUPFT010000001.1, read as the reverse complement.
AACTAATACTGTCACTCGCAGTTACGATGTTATATCCATATTAATATTTTTGTTACTTTGCACTTGGTTTAGTTATGTAAAAATCCGATCTACGATTAGCAATTTGTGGTGGTACGTGCACTTAAGCTGCTATTTTACGCTGATATTCTGTGAGAGCATGGTCCTTCCTCGGTGCCTAATGCAGCCCCTTTAGATACAAACCCTAACAACCCTATGGGCTTATGGTTGCATAACTAAGCTTATATATATATATATATATATATATATATATATATATATATATATATATATATATATATATATATATATATATATATATAATAAATAGAGGTCAATCGACAGATTCAATTCGGCTGGGCTTCGTTCGGAAAATTACGACACATCTTCTCATCCGGTATACCTCAAAACCTGAAAACGAGGCTGTACAAACAGTGCAAGTTGCCAGTGATAACTTACGAATCTGAGACGTGATTTTGCACTGCTGGCCTTATGAGGACGCACAGGGTAACTAAACGAACTATGGAGACGGCTATGCTCGGGGTTTCTCTGCGTTATAAACTTAGAAATGAAGATATCCGGAATAGAGTTAGAGTGATCGACATAGCCCAACGGATAATTAGAAAGCTGGGCCGGCCATATAGCTCGAAAAACTGACAACGGATGGGAAAAAAAGATTCTCGAGTGTCAGCTTCGTACCGTTAGGCGAAGTGTAGGGTGACCCCCCACTATATGGACTGACGACATGGTAAGACGTTCAGGAAGTCGATGGAGACTTAGAGGATCATGGCTCCGGACCGTGCTTTGTGGCACTTTTTGAGGGAGGCCTATGTTCAGTAGTGGACTTGTGAAGGGCTGTAATGATGATGATAATTATAACAATTATATATTTGTAACTCAACCTTTCAATAATGATGACAATGTGTGACCATTTGCGTAAACTATGGAGTGTAGAGGTATAGGTGTAGAGATACCTCTATACTCCATGGCGTCTGGAGTTTTGGCGGGAACTCGGCCGTAGAAGGATTATCGCTCCTGTTTTGTCGCTTAAATAATGGTAAGCAATAAATAACACATGATGGTTAGAGAACAGGAGAACGATCGTCGTAGAAAATGGTGTCCTAGAAATATGGACACCATAAATGAGGCTCTGAGATCGCTAAGTTCGGTCAATAAAAGTTATTTTCAATCTGTTTTTTCGATCATATGCTAAACCACTTGCACGTCCACGCAAAATAAAATATTTCTCCCTTTTTAATGTTTTTTTTTTTTTTGATAAAAATTACAGAATTACGGAGCATGAAAATTTTCTCATAAATGCCGCGGAGAACATTTATACATTATTCAACTAACTTCATCTACTTGTACTCATAAACAGCTAACTTCGCAGTCACTACTCACCGACGTCAGCGCCGCTATAAATTCTACAATTTTCAAGGGCAGGCGGGCTATGCTTTTTTACGTATTGATCGTTCTCCTGTTCTCTAACCTTCATGACATAACAGTTCAAAAACTCTCCACAACAGCGCTGGAGTAGCTACAAAAAACAGCTAGATGAAATTAACTTAGCAGTTGTCGACGGTGTGAAGTGTGCTGCCAAAGTACTCGGTAGCTCTAAAATCTAAAATAATTTTATTCAGTAAATATAATCTCGAAAAAGTCATCTATCCCACTAATATTTTCCGGCGCGTTCTTTAAAATTTACCCCGTAGCTATAGTAGCGCCACCCTTATTTAACGGTTTTCTACGGACACCTTTTAATACACAGTCTGTATTCCTTACAACGACAGAATAATAAAGTGATCCGGAATTTTGGCATGGAACATTATATAATAGCGCCATCTAATAAGAAAACTACTTAGTACTAGAATGTACCTTTTTCCATGTTCTATACATTGCCATCTATCTTAAAAGTAAGGAAATATCATTTCATTCTACTGTTCGAAATCATCGATCACTAATAGTTTTTTATTAGTGATCGATGTTCGAAATATTCTAAAAAGATAATATGTACATAAGTATGATGACGGAGACTAATAATTGTCACTAGATGTCGCTATTGGTACCGAAGAGTAAAGTAAGGATAATATAATAAATTTTTACAAAATGGTCACACAGTGACAATATTCATTGAAAAATTGCATTTTAAATAAAGATTTTCTGTTTTTAAATAGTTATATTGGTAAACAAAACAATGCCTCAGTGGTATGCTTTTTATTTTTTACATACTTTTAATCTTTTTTAATTCTTCTACTTTGAGGACTTTATGTAGTTTGATTAATTTATCCATTTCTAATCGAATTACTACAAAATCCTATACCTTTAAACGAGCAATTCTTGTATGTGTGTGTATACATGTATACATATAGTGTATACATATATAGATTCCGATTATATATATATATATATATATATATATATATATATATATATATATATATATATATAGCTATTGCGTAGCTTTATTATATATAATAAAGCTACGCAATAGCTTAAAAATCAATTCTTGCCGTTTCTCGCTTAAACTCGGAAATTGCTTGAACAATTTTGGTGAATTTTTTGTGTGTATTTGAATGGGTCCCTAGATGGTTTTAAAACTCAGTTGGACCCGGTAGGTGGCGCTGTTGTCGAATTTCAGAAGTCACCAGTTCTATATAAAAAAAGAAAGCAAAGCAAGAGCAATTCTTGTATATATATATATAATCGGAATCTCGGAAACGGCTCCAACGATTTTCATAAAATTTAGTGTCCAGGGAGTTGCGGGGGCAATAAATTGATCTAGCTAGGATTTATTTTTAGAAAATGTCTTTTTGTCCGTGTTTTCAGGCAATGAAAAACTGCTACAATATAAGAAGATAAATTTTGACACTGTGTAATCATCGTAATAGCTCAAGTGGATATCGAGCGGTCGTGAAGTCGTAATGCCTTGATTCGCGTCCCGTTTTGGGTCCGACTTTTATCGTCTTTTTTTTCTAGCTCCCTTCTTTTGTGAGAAAATCTATTATTTCGAGCCCTTTTTTTAGTATTTTTTAAAAATACGAAAAAAATAATTAAAGATAAGATAAGATAAGATAAGATAAGATAAGATAAGATAATCATTTATTGTCATAACTGTGTACATGAGGTCTTACAAATACAGAGTATCGTTACAACAGTTTGTCCATTTCGGACGTACAATATAATAAAAAATAAAATAAAGTACTACAATAAATCAATAATTACTTCCAAAAAATTCATCTAAATTATAAAAAAATTTTGATAATAACCATTCTTTTAACTTTTTTTTAAATCTTGGGCTCTCTAACGATTTAATGTGTATAGGTAAATGGTTAAAGATTCTGATTCCGCTTATTAAAGTACTTTTACTATAAATGTAACTAGATGATTTAACAATGCACACATCTAAAGCATGTTGAGTTCGTAAGTTCTTTTTTGATTCTTTTTTAATATTAAAATGTTGTCAGTTATCTTTGACAAACACAGAAATTTCAAGTATGTATATACAAGTCAACGTCAGAAATTTACAATCTATAAATACATTTCTTAAAGAGTCATATTGATTAATATTGATTACTAACTAATTGCACTCACGATTTTTTATTTAAATAACCACTTCAGTTTTTTCTATTATGTCAAGAAGATCAAAAATATTATTCATGTAATTTGTATCTAAATGTAACTTAAAAAAAACCGAGCAAAGCTCGGTCATCCGGGTACTATTACTTATAAAACAAAAAAAGGCAAGACATTTAACTTCCCTATCTTTTTTTATTTACTGGCTTACGGCTCTGGGTTCTAGCCCTTCAGAGCCTATCATTTCTTTCAGAATCTTCATTTTTATATATTTTTTCTTCACAATATGTTGATGCGTCACATTACGAAGTTTTTGGGTAATTTTGACGACAGCTCAACCCAACGGACAGTTGATGATGACAGCCACATGTTCACAAGGCGCCCAAGCGATCAAAATAACTTCAGGTTTAAATCAATATCAAAGCACTTGTTTCGTCGTTTTCTCTAATAGTTCATACGCGCAGACACTTAATTCACAAAATCAAATCACTTTTACGAATCAAAATCCACTTCAAACCATTATTTAAGCGACAAAACAGGAACGACAATCCGTCTACGGCCAAGTTCCCGCCAAAACTCCCTTCCCTACCTTTAAATCAGTGTTGCCAGATTTTTTTCACCTTCCCCCCCTAGATTTTTCCAAAAAACCCCTAGTTTCCCTATGTAGCGCGATAAAAAACCTCTGAATTTTTATTCGGTCAAGTTTCGTGAAAATCAGATTTATCAAAAATAAAAAGTTTCTACTACATACAAGCTACGTTCTTAGACCATTCAACCCAATGGACGAGCAATGTGCCTAATGCTACGAATAAAAAAGTCTGTCACTTTTGGTGTGGGGGAAGAATTACTACATAGACAGTACTGCACACCTACTCAATAAAATTTTGTGTCACTAAGGCACACACAAATTGAAATCTCCAACACTATTACATTTTATGCACACATGTAGGTTAAATAGATCAATATAGAAAAAGTTATGAGTATAAGACGGATAAATTAACTGCGATACTACCATATCGATATTTTATATCGATAATGAATTGTCGGCATTGTCTGTTTTGAAAAAGAATTCGGTAAGACTAGTGAAAAACCTTCAGAAAAACCTCTAGATTAATTTCGTGATATTAAAACCTCCAAAAAACCTCAACGTCCTCCAAAAACCCCTAGATTGAGGAAAAACCTCTAGATCTGGTAACACTGCTTTAAACTCTCTATCCATATTCCATAGACTATGTACAGCATTACCATACTATTCTAGTAAGCGTACTTATATGGAATTTTATCAATTACACATATATCTGTGGTAACTAAAAATGTGGGCCGCTACGTACATTAATATAAGATTATTTTAAAAATAGGACTAAATTCAACACAATGTACAATATTTATGAAAATGTGAATAATTTTTTGCATTTTGTGTTAGGTTTTAGTGCTGACATTATTTTTAAACTTCTTAGTTTCTTAAATACAACATTTTACATATTTGATTTAGTTTGAAAAACAACTTTCTTTTAGAATAGTGTAAAATTAACATCAATAAGAGACATTAAATATGCTAAAAGGAATGCCTGTTTGTTTTGTATTTGTTTATACGGTAATTCCAACAGCTTAGTCTGGCAATACCGTTGCTGTCGCTGTTTTTTTTATTAGTGTCATTTAATTTGCTTCAGGTAACGGTTGTCTTTTGGTGATCTGTTAATTTATATCTGTTTTATCACATAAACACGTTTGGAGAAATATGACAGTGTCTTTTTTTACCACGGTGTGATGAAAAATGTGATATAGGTTACGTTAAATCTACAAAATTCGATCGATCACCCGCGGGTGTCCGATCTAGGGTGCCTTTTGAAATGAGGCTGTAATTTTGTGCGAGTGATAATACTTTCGTTTTCACGCTTCGATGGCATCTTGTTGAGGAAAGCTTACTCTCAAACGAAATAAACATACAATAAATTTCGGATGACATCAATGGACTTTTAGTAGGTAAGTTATTAACAAGTTATGCGAGACATGGCATATTGGAATGCGCCGGTAAATTATGGCGGCTATTGTTTTTGAACCCACCAGTCGGCAATCGGCATCGAGCATCAGGCTACGGGCTGTTTGTTTTCAATTTTTGTGGTAAATTGCAGCCCGTGAATACAGTTACTTCAAGCTCGGTATAATAATATAGCTGGGAATCATCGACGTCACTACGACAATTTACTGCAGTTATTACTGACTTGCATTCCACACCACACAATAAGCTTATCCTATTAGAACTTGATTGATTATTTCTTACAAAGCATGGTCTTAATGTGGAAAAAAACTATTATAATACTTTTATAAAACATCCAGGTATAAAAATTCACGTATTTTTATATAAATTACTAATCTTTAAATTTATATTGTCTTTGTATGCATCTATTTTCAAGTCTCCTATGTTATTCGAAGTTCCTCCTTTTAAAAACTTTTTCATTGTTATTTTTTAAATTCTCATGTTTTTGTACCTGTGCAAATTCTTTCATTGAAAACCAATAAAAGGGAAGTCTTACAATGTGTATATTTTGTACAACAAATTGAATATGTTATATTGTAGTGGTATTAGTAAGTTCATTATATTAATTTCTACTATTAATATGTCCAAATCTATCTGAGATCTATCCATAAACATCTTTACAATTTGAGAGATGTGTTAGTACCAGTAAGGCCTGCCATACACTACATACAGAATACCGGTTCATTACACGGGTCCAGGTCGGCCACACATGTACAAAATCCCGTCTTGCCAGCAAAATTCCATACGGCAAAACTACCGTAGGTGTGTGACGGGTCATTTATTTTATATGAACTTGCTGCATTTGAAATCCCCAATCGGAATTCTGAAGCAGAATCCCGAATGGAAATTCTGTATGTATGTGGCAGTCCTAATAAGTACATTTTTCCATCCATCCATTACAGCTTATAAAAGTCCATTGTTTAACATAGGCTGCCTCATAGAGGGGATTTTGGCAAAGCTGACACGCTAATGCCACTACCCCATGTCATCCTGTGGGTGTTGTAAGAGGCGACGGAGGGAAATTGAATAGATCATTCAATTATCTATCAATAAATGTTTCCCTGAATTCTTGAACAACTGTATGAATGATAATCTCTGAGTAAGCTGATTAAGCAACTTGTTATCACCATATAAATAATGCTTTATCAATTTCCGTTCTTAGCACCAATGTCCAAATGCTTTAGAGTAGTAATTTTAATTTTTATTGATTTTTAATAATTTGCTTATTGATGTTAAATTGTTATGGTGCAGTTTTCTTACGTTTGTTTTTAAAGGCTTAATGAAGTTTTGTTTGCTATTGTTACTGTAGTTGCTTACCGTCAGCCAGCCTCATCAAGATGATGGTGGAGACTATCCTTGAGTCCTCACAGGACTTTGGTAAGTGTTGTATTTCTTTGTTGTTTGCTTAGTAAAAATAAAGTTTTGACTATTATTATACCATATTCTGTTTTTGGGAATTTGATTATTTATTTTTAGTTATAAATATTTTATATGATATATCAGTTACTGTCAGTAAAAATTTTCAAATGAGTGGTTTATATATTAATGGTTTATGAGAATAGATAAGATAGTTGGCTCCCATAAACTGGCTATTTTATATGCCATTCGCTGCTTCTTCGCGGATATCTTAGAGCTGGTCCCTGCGGCTGTGCCTGCCAATTGGGCGGGATTGTTATCCTTCCCAGTTTCAGCACGGCTACTGGTTCAAGCACGAGGCACCGCAGTTACAGTAGCTTGCACTGCCTCCTTGGTGTTGCTCTTAGAAGCAGCCAGCGTGACCCTTTTCTTTTTTTTATTATTATGTGCGAGCAGCTATGCAGGTCTAGGTAAAGAGACCAGTATCACTGCGACCTATAAGATCTATTGTGATCGCTGCTATGGCTATAGTTCACTGCTAAGCCCCATGTCTTCAATGAATCGAAGGAGTTGCTTAGCCGTGAGCAATTTCACTTCTTCTGGGCGGAGTAGATAGTGTCCCAGATGAGTGTTACATTTGCGCATTAAGGGTCCGGAATCGGTTAGGATGTGTAGAGGCGTTTCTTCCGTTATGGAACAGAACCGACACATCCTTGAGTTGCTTAGTCCCAGGATGGACATGTGCTTTTTAAGACAACAGTGTCCAGTTAGGGCTTTTGCCTGAATGCGCAATTTATTTTTACTTAATCCCAGGGCTTCTGAAGCAAATTTACGATCAAAAGCCCGGATTAAGGTTTTAGAATGTTTTAAGCCTGGTGTATCAGACCAGATCTTAAGTGATTTATTGTGATAAAGAGATTCAAGGGTCAATCGAGCTAGGCTTCTTGAGATTCCACAAAATGGCTCGGGTCCAAATTGTGTGCACTTTGAGCCCTCCCGTGCAAGTTTGTCGGCAAATTCGTTGCCTACAATACCTTCGTGACCCGGAACCCATCTTAAAACGACCCTGTTTTTACAACCCAGGGCGTTTAAACGGTTCACGCAGTCTCCAACTAGCTTTGAGTTCACTAAGTTTGATCTCAGCGCTAGGAGTGCTGCTTGACTATCAGCGTTTATATAAATTTTTTGGTTGACTTAGTATTTTTTAAGATTGATTTTCCGAAGTAGTGACCGAAGTATGGCGAAAATTTCTGTCTGGAAAATAGAGGTGTATCTACCCAAATTCATACTAAGTTTGAATTTGGGGCGTTCCTCATAAATTCCAAAGCCTACGTCGAAGCCCATTTTAGACCCATCGGTATACCATATGTGGCTACCGAACTCACAGATAACCTGGCCATTCAGCCAGTCTTCTCTGGAGGGTAATTCCACTATATACTTTTTATCAAAAGTGTATAGTGGACGCATGATATCTGAGATCATGCATAAGACCGGTGATTCCTTAATTGAGTCGAGCATGGATCTCAATCTGTAGGAGAGCAAGCTCAGACCGCCCTGGGCGTTAATCCTATACAAACTAGCCCTCGCCTCCTTGTCTAGATAGAGATCAAGGGGCGTTAGGCATAGGAGTGCATTAGGAGCCACTCCAGGCGATGATCGCATAGCTCCAGTTGCCATTAGGCAGGCAGTCCTTTGTAGACTATTTAGTCTATCTGCAGTCGTCTTTTGGTTGGCCTTGTTACACCAGATAGAGGCCAATAGAGGCGTAGGTGAGACTCGGCCTCACTATGCTGCTGTACAGCCATAGGACCATACTGGGACGCAAGCCCCAGTTGTTCCCAACCAAACGACTGCACATATCTAAAGCAATTTTTGCCTTATGGCATACATTGCTAAGGTGAGAGTTCCACGTAAGTTTTTAGTCGATTGTTACGCCCAAGTACGTAACTTCCGTGGAAAATGGTACTTCTTTACCATTAAGTTTTGGTTGGACTAATTTGTCCAACCGTCTCTTTTTGGTAAAGGGTATTATAACAGTTTTATCAGCATTAACTGATAAACTGTTATTATTTACGGGATCTTTGTATTATTGATGATAAAGTACTTTGGCAAAAGCCCCTTGCAATGATCACAAGGTCATCAGCATAACCCAATATGTCAATGCGTAGGTCTGCCATTTTGTACAATAGTTGGTCAACCGCAAGAGTCCAAAGAAGGGGTGACAAAACACCTCCTTGTGGGCAGCCTCTTGTATTTGCAACCTCAATCAAAGTTTGAAACAGCTCTATTTTTGCCTTTCTGTTTGAGAGCATCGACTTCACCCATCTGATGGTTGTGGGGTCAACATTTTTAGATGTTAGGCCCCCAATCAGCAGTGATGTGGGGCTACTGTCGAAGGCGCCCTCAATATCTAGAAAGGCACAAAGAGCTATTTATTTATCCTCCAGTGCTTTTTCGACCCTGTCAATGACACTGATCAGGGCTGTTTCCGTAGATTTGCCTCTGCGGTAACAATGCTGGTTGTAATGTATGGGCCTCGTAGCTAGAGCTACATCCCTTATATATCTATCTATAACCTTTTCCAATGTCTTAAGAAGAAAGGAAGATAGGCTTATAGGTCTAAAGGACTTTGGTAAAGCGTAGTCCTTTCTAACAGCCTTATAAATAGAACTTAGACAATTGTCCATAGTTCTGGAATATATCCCCATGTAAAACTTGCTGAAGATTTTCACCAGATAAGGAAGAAGGATGTCGATACCCCTCTGTAGTTGGATGGGAATTATTCCATCTTCCCCGCTTTATTTAAATGGTTCAAAGGAGTCAACAGCCCACTGCACCAGGTTTGGCCTTATTATCTTTGCAGCCCTACACCAGTCCTCATTGCAAGGCCTTCGTTGGGCTGTGAAAGAGTTCAAGGCTGAAGTCTTGTATGACCCTGGGAAATGGGTTGACGCTAGTAACTCCAATGTTTCTGTTTCAGTATTAGTGAAATTACCATCCGGCTTATTAAGAAGCCCGATCTGATTGGGTTTAGCTTTCGATAGCATCTTGTGTAGTCTTGCACTGCGAAGACTCAACTTCCTCACATAGCTTCCTCCACGATGCTCTCTAGGCTTTCCTAATTTCTTTATTTTATTCAGTTAGGGCTGCACTATAAATATCCCACTCGTTGGTTTTCTTAGCCCTATTAAATAGTTTCCTGGTCTTTTCCCTAAGGTCTTTCGGCTTAGAATTCCACCAAGTAACTTTTCGTGTTGAGGTCTTGGTTTTGACGGGACGACTGTCCTCGAAGGCTTCACAGATACCTACGGTTACTGTCTCCGTCGCTAACTCCAGATCTTCAATTGTTTTGATGATTTTAGGAAACGTTTCCAAATTCCTCCTTAGGCTATCTCTATAGATATCCCAGGAGGTCGCTTTCGGATCCCTAAAAGTAACGGTTTCAAAGGATGGTGATGCTGCAATCACAAACTTAATGTGCTTGTGATCAGACATCGAGTTTTAGCTACTAACATGTCAGTCATTTATCCGCCTGGACATGTTATTGGTAGCAAAGGTTATGTCTAACACTTCTTGCCTAGCACGCGTTACAAAGGTTGGTGTACAACCTAAGTTTAGGCTTACCAGGCGGTTGGAGATGAGAAAATCATAAAGTAACTCACCTCTTTCGTTGATGTTGGTGCTCCCCCAGGCTGTGTGGTGAGCATTAGCATCACAATCCACCACAAGTTCGGCGTTGTGTTTTCGGGCGAACTCCGCCAATCGCTCTAACTCGATGGTAGGATCTGCGTTCTCGCCGGGAAGATAGGCTGAGCAAATGACTACTCTGGGCCCTGTGCATCCCTTGAGATTTATGAAGGCTGTAAGGGTCAGGTCATCGTTGCAGTACTCTGCAACAGCTAAAAGTTCTATATTTTTATTATAAATTATACAAGCTCTGGGTCTACTTCCTTTGGTATTGACAAGAATCTTACCGGCAGCCGCCAATCCCAGAACTTGACCGTTGGCAACCCAAGGCTCTTGTATAAGGGCGAGGTCAATGTTGTCCTCTGCAAAGCAAACCTCCACCACGGCAGAAGCAGCTGCTGCATGGTGAAGATTTGCTTGGAGGACCCTTGTCTTACACTTGGGTTTAGCCATTTATGGGCGTGGGGGGGCAGGGGTCTTTTCCGCCTGTTAGGACGAGGACGTCCTTTTCCTGCGAACTTGACCCCCGCCTTACCTTTCTTCGACCCGCTCCCACCTCCCCTCCCCCTCGACCTGGACGACACCAGCGGAGGCCGTCGGACCGAGGCGAAATCTGCGCCTTGGGTCTTCATCACTCTCACCGGTGGCGTTCCAGCCTCACCAAGAGAGGTGGAGGGATTGGGATTGGGGTTGGGGCGGTTCGAGCTCCATTGCCGCGTCAGAGCCTCCCCTGACTTTAAAAGTTTCATCTTAAAGCCAAGGATGACTCTGCCGCCTGCCTTCGGAAGAACCTTCGCCGATGGGTCGGCCAGAGAAAAGGTTACTAGGAACCCATTCTCCTCGTCCCTACGGTGGAGGATTCTCTAGAGCTCAGTATGGAGCCCTTCATTTTGTGCCCTCAACAGCATAGCCGCCTCCTCTGGAGAGTCGGCTTTGCTGCGGGGCAAGTAGGTAATGCCCAGCGTAGGCTTAGGCAGTTCGCCCTCGGGTATTACCGAGAGCTCTGCCTCCGGCCAGGGCTTTAGTTTTCCGATTTCACCCACAATGCAGTCCTGGCTTGCCTTATTCAGGCACGTTACCAGAATCCAACCTGGCTTGTGTGTATTGAAACCGGAAAATTTTGGGCCCATTCCCGGTTGCGACCCACAGGCCGTCTTAGCGATGGCCAGTGTTAGTGCCCGATAGACCAGCCGCATCTGCTCCACACTCATAGGATTCGAATTTCAAATTCCTAAAGCGCGGAGCCAGCTACGGCACTGAAGCTGAGCTTCTTCTCCTCCGTTGCCAGCTTCACAGTCTTCCTGGGGTAGTCTTTGGGGGACTCTTCCTCAGACCGACTGCGTTTTTTCGCCTTCGGAACTGGGGGAGAGGAATTTCGTCCCAAGGCTTCTGGCAGAGAGAGAGGGCCTCTTCGGCTCCAATCTCAGCTGCTATAAGCCTTCGGTACCTTTTCCTCGCAGCCCCACTAAAGTTATAAGGAACGAACTTTTTCTTTTCCCCTCCCTGGTTCGTTTCCGATTGTGGTTCGACTGCAAACGTGCCCTCCACTTCACGGCTCGTCCCAGGTTGGGGCGCACTGTTGCAGGGTATTGGTGAAGCTAAAAGAGCCTCTTCCAAACCTGCAGCTAATTCCATTAAAGGAGACTTCTCACTGTCTTTAACAAAATGTCGGTTTTCATCCATTTTGTTCCCACGAGTAGCTAGGGAAATACTTGGTCACCCCGGCAGAGCCCCGCATGCCGAGGGAAGGGCTAAAATACTACCCGAATCGCCCTGGTCTCGGGTAGGCACCATTTGCGACTGGACTCCCTCCAGCCACGCATCCATCGGCACGGTACGCTTGACACCTTGGATTGGGTTGGGATAGGAAAAGGGGGAGGGAAAAGAAAAGAAAAAGAGGATCGTCCGAGTGTTTCTGTTCTGTCTGTTTCCTATTGAACCAGACCAAATAACAGGCGGCAACCACGTGAAGGAGAACTCCTCAGACTTGGATCCCTGGGGATCAACACGACCTGCGCTCTCCCCCAGAGCCATACGCCAAACTGCTCGCCGGACAGGAGAGCAGAATAGGTGTTAATCTAGTCCTATTTATATTATCAAAAGTTAGGAGTAGACTAACCCCCGCCCAGCGTGACCCTTTCTCTACGGGCTTTTTCTTGCTGCTTCTTATTCGTTTTTTTAGCCTTTACACCACTGCCTGCTGGGATAGCCTGATAGATGCCTGCTTTAGAATAACAAGAATTTCAGGCTTTAGGATTACTGGGAAAATATAGGGACGTAAAGTTACCTCACAGCGCGACATCGGGAACTCGATCCAGCTGGCAGATATGGCTGAAAAGGCCCATCCTCACTGCCCGATTACTCGATCTCGCTCGATTGGTTCAACCCTCTAGGACTCTTTCAAACTGGCAAACGGCGCTCGACAGCGCAGGTCCTAGTGCAGGTGGTTGTCTTAATCCACCGGATACACCCACTCTCTCCGGTGGAACCATCCCTCTTTTACCTGGGCTTGCGACCCGCTGCACCAAAAAAGTACAGGCAGAGTTGAAAGTAGGGTTAGTTATTGCCGAATGTATGTTTTTATATATGAAAATTTTATGTTTAAATGATGAAAAATGTGATAATAAAACTGATACAATAAACTGGTACATAAATTTACTACATAGTTTTGTTACACGCAATATTATTGTGTAGTTTCATACTTAAGTACTGTGGCCGTGGAAGGAAAAGGGGAGATCTCCCGCCGGCCATGGTGTTCTGCCCGGGGAGCGGCCGACACTCCGAGTGATAGTTCGGAGATGTTCTATATATACTGTTTATGATTCGGAATTTTTGATAGCGTGATTTAGGCTTCAGTGTGTTTCGCTTGCGGCGTGACGACAGCGTCGCCACATCACCCCCTGCTCAGACCATAGGTCGGTAGTGCAGCCTCGTTTGCCGAAGAATGTGCAAGTGCCAGGAAATTGCCTTGTAGTCTGCGGTGAGTCGAGAAGAAGGCAAGTAATCTGCGAAAGTGCCGTAAAGCAGAGGCGAGTAGTAAGGCTCAAAGCCGTGCCAAACACTGTATAGCGCAGAAAGTAGCTTGAAGGAACGGGAAGCATTATTATTCCAGTGCTACGATGAACCTTGTGAAGCTAGCTGGCTTGCAGGATGTGAAGACTGCAGACGATATCTGCTCGGGAGCGGATGGGTGGGGTATTCTATGATGATGATGAAGCTTGGAGTTTCCGAAGGTTGTTGGTTGCGTGTTCAGATCAAGTCGGGGTCACCAATGTGGCCGTGGAAGGAAAAGGGGAGATCTCCCGCCGGGCAAGGTGTTCTGCCCGGGGAGCAGCCGACACTCCGAGTGATAGTTCGGAGATGTTCTATATATACTGTTTATGATTCGGAATGTTCGATAGCGTGATTTAGGCTTCGGTGTGTTTCGCTTGCGGCGCGACGACAGCGTCGCCACAGTACAACATAGTTTTGAATGGTATTTCCAACTATCACCATTACCCCTAAACAGAAATTGACATTTCATTCAGAGAGGATGATCCACAATCATCATGATTAGCAGAGAGATTGTCCAATGCTTTACCTAACCAAGTTGTTACACCCAATATTATTGTGTAGTTTCATACTTAAGTACAACATAGTTTTGAATGGTATTTCCAACTATCACCATTACCCCTAAACAGAAATTGACATTTCATTCAGAGAGGATGATCCACAATCATCATGATTAGCAGAGAGATTGTCCAATGCTTTACCTAACCAAGTTGTTACACCCAATATTATTGTGTAGTTTCATACTTAAGTACAACATAGTTTTGAATGATATTTCCAACTGTCACCACTACCCCTAAACAGAAATTGACATTTCATTCAGAGAGGATGATCCACAATCATCATGATTAGCAGACAGATTGTCCAGTGCTTTACCTAACCAAGTTGTTACACCCAATATTATTGTGTAGTTTCATACTTAAATACAACATAGTTTTGAATGATATTTCCAACTATCACCATTACCCCTAAATAGAAATTGACATTTCATTCAGAGAGGATGATCCACAATCATCATGATTAGCTGACAGATTGTCCAATTCTTTACCTAACCAAGTTGTTACACCCAATATTATTGTGTAGTTTCATACTTAAGTACAACATAGTTTTTAATTATATTTCCAACTACCACCATTACCCCTAAACAGAAATTGACATTTCATTCAGAGAGGATGATCCACAATCATCATGATTAGATTGCCCAATGCTTTATCTAACCAAGCTGTGTTGTCAATTAAAGGGATAAATTTTCTTACACCATAATCTGGTATTCAAATATCTTCTTATTTGTTATAAAAATGGGCCTCCTTCCTATTCTGTGCGGAATTAAAGGCAAGAAGGCGTCCACTGTGCTGCCTCAATGTGTGTTGCCGGATAGGTTTCCTCACATTTAAATAATACTAGTTTTACGGATTTTATCGCGTATATTTAAATTTTTAAATACCCGACGTTTCGAGCACTTTGCAGCACCCATTGTCACGGGGGAGACTGAGATGTTCAACGTCTAGATATCATAGTTAACCACTGTTACCATAGATTAAAATTATTTAATTTTAATTTATTAAGACGACTTATTAAGACGATTTATTAAGACGTCTAAACGTTGAACATCTCAATCTCCCCGTGACCATGGGTGCTGTAAAGTGCTCGAAAAGTACCCGACATTTAAAAAGTTAAATATACATGATAAAATCCGTAAAAACTAGTATTATTTAAATGTGTAGTGTTCGCGTAAATATAAGAAATCATTAGGTTTCCTCACAATGTTTTCCTTCAAAGCTGAGCATGTAATAAATCCACACTTAAATAACTATTCATTATTGGTGTTGGTGGCGATCGAACCCTTAAGGCATATTATCACTATGTGCAATTTTATATTTCAGTTCTTAGCTTAGTTATTTTATAGTATAGTTTTTGAATTTTAGAATATGGTTTTATGCAACATATTTCCTAAATTAATTCAGCTGGACTAGTTTCTGCAACTATGAAACTGTTGCATATTTTGCTTGTAGAATTACCTATAACTTTTTAGACCATTTAAGGTCCTCATGGAATCTGAGTAATTATTTTGCTAACAAAAATCTTGGGGACTGTTCTCTGCAACCCAAGTTAGCTCCATTAGCCGGCACCTGACCTGGTTCCTTATGCTGAATGCTGGTTCCACACAAAGAGCTGTTCATAGTGGCTATAGTAAATAGATGTTTAGTAAATGTTGATTAATTATGTTATGTTATTTGATGTTTATTAATTAGTCTCCAGGGCATTCCATCATAGTCCCAAGAGATGACAATGTATTTATGGCCTATTTTACTTAAAGCTGGCTGCAGGCGACCATAGCCTGCAGAACCATTTACCATCAGGCGGTCTGAAAGTTTATATACCACTTCTGTTTTTAAAAAAAATCAAAGTGTAGGTCAAATGTGAAATACAGTTTACATAAACAATGCTAATTGTTCCACTCATTAATATAATTGATTACATTGAAGTCAACTATAAAGCGACACGCTGTTATTTTCCTGGGCTAACTGGAATAATTGATAATATGTGTGGGTGTTCCTAGTGTTGGGGTCAGCTTGATAAACATTGTTTATTTGTAGTTTATTTTATGTGATGAATGCTGATTGTAACACATTGTATATTGTGTCGTTGTGGCATATTACTTTTTTTTAAATAAAATTAAAAGTAACAACTAATCTTGCAGTCCACCTAATGGTAAGTCCACTGCTGCCCATCCCGCCTGCAATAATTTCAGACAGAGAAGGTTGCAGGTGCATTGTCTCCACTGAGGGCCCCAATTATAAGGTAATCTATGGATAGGTCTATTTTCAGCAGTGGACATTGATAAGCTGTAATGAATATGAATGAATGAAGCTAGGTAATACACTACTATACTGGAAAAATTTAATAAAATAAAAAATTTCCAGCGTTTAATTTTAAAAAAATTGTTTTTATTTTTATAGAATAACAGTGCCATAGGCTTCTTCTTTGTTCATATGTTACACCCTATTTTTTCCAGATGGTAAATAAGGTCATCCAGTATATTTTTCACATAGATCCTAGCTAGCAAATTTTCAGTCAAACATCCAGTTCAATGATGATTATTCGGATAATACAATAGACTTCATTTAGTTTTAGTTGGTATGTTGTGTGCAGGCATGTCGAACGGTTCCCTGCCGCAGTGGAAGCGCGAGCTGCTGCAGCGCCGCGCGGCGCGGTCCCGACCGCCGGTGCCGCCCCCCGCGCCGCCGCCGCCGCCTCCTCCCCCTGAGCCCGCTGACGACGAGGAGCTCCGCTATGGGCCAGGGATAGTCAAACGCCTCAAGTCCCGCTACCTCAGCTTAGCGCTACGAGACGCCCCTCGTAGACGCCCGTCAGTACTACGCCGCGCCGCCTCCCTCGAGCACTTGCTGGACGAACCGCCGGCGCCGCGAGCGCACTCGCGCTCCGCCCGCCCCGTCTCCCTCGCCGCGCCCCCCACCCCCGCCCGCCGCGACTCAGTTAAACGCGCACGCTCTGTCGACGCTCTCAGCCGTTTGGACGAACCAGAAGCTGCTCCTCGCGTTCGCCCGCCGCGTAGACCCGCGCCTTTGTTACGAGACACGGAGCGTCCGCCGCCGGATGTGGTACGATCCGCGCTTCGTAAGTTCGAGTCGGCGCCGCCGCGCAGGACCGCCCCGGCGGCGCGGGTTTCTGCTGTGCTCCGCGGCTTGGAGTCCGGACCGCGCTGCTCCACACCGGAACCACTCGGTCGCTCGCCAAGTCCCGCGGCCGCGGATCTATCCGCTATAGATGAACCCGAAGGGGCAGTACTTTCCGCAAAGCCGGTGTCCCGTGCCGCTCTAGAAGGCATTGCCCGTGCTGGTTCCTCGTTCACATATTCGTTCGAGGCGCCGAGGAATGGATCTCACTTGCCGACGGTAGCCGCCACCAATCCAGTGCTGCTGGGTCGCGCTCGTCTGTGGACGTCACCACGCCGCGTCGGCGTCATCCGACCAATGCCGGCCCCGCAACTAGAACGTGCCCTTTCAAGTCCGGCACCTCCGTCTGAAGAATTCACCGAGAAGACTAACGAAGAGCCACGGGTAGTGACACCACCGCCGGAACCGGAGCCGCGCTTGGAGAAACGTGAGCCGCCGGCGGCCGTAGTCGAGCCGATACCGCGATCTCCCCCCACAGAAAGCACTCTGACCGAAGTAATTCGAGCGCCCTCCCCGCGTCCAATCCCGTCCCCTCGCGAATGCACCCCGGACCCCGTAGATGTGAAATCGGAGCCGCGAGTGATGGAAACTATCCCCAAACCAGCGCTGGTGAACGGCCACGCGGAACCCCAACGTGCTCCCGAAGCCAAAGTGCGGACCCCGTCCCGTATCGGATCCGCGGGGATAGAGCGAGCCTGGACCGGAGCAAAAGCCAGGAAGAGCGTAGTGATAGAAGAGAAGAAGGAAGCGGAAGTGAAGATGGCAACGTGGGCTCGCAAACCGCGGCCGCCCGTACCGTCGTCCACTTCGGTGGTGTTCAACTTCTCGAACCGGAAGGAAGTGCCCGACTACATCGAAAACGACGGCATCATACTGCGGTCCAGCCGGCGGAACCGGATCAAGGTGAGTTCCACACTCCATTTCCTTGATACGCTAGGTCGATCGTACATGACATGTAACGTCTGTACTTGACCTGTTATGTTAACGATTGAATTCACTAGAGACTATTTTCTGTTTTAAACTTATTGCTTATGAATGATTTCTATCGGATTACGTCATAAATAGCTCAACCAAATGTGAAATCTCCATTGACTCTTTGTGCCTATTTGATAAGTTTCCTTATCCTCTGTGATTTTGACATTGAAATTTCTAAAGATGTGTTCCGTAACACGCATAACAAAGGAAATGGTGGCATTACACCATCACTGTCGGTTTCATAACGTTATAACTGAATAGGGTTGCCACCGGTACTGTTTCTAACAGTCTGTTTTGATCAACCCATGAAAGTTTACGCCTGGACATGTGCCTCCGCTGTTGTAGAAAGAATTTGCGTATCGTTACGATTTTAAATCTTTGTATCACACCTTTGGCGACTTTGACTCGTTGTTTTTCCACAATACAATCTAGATAGTTCTTTTTATGATTCTTGCAGCTGCCACGAAATCTCACCACTCATTACTCTCACTTAAACCCGCCCATTGTTACCCTATTTATTAAGGTATTAATAATAAAGATTAAATAAAGGAATAAATATTTTACGTCTAGCATAAGCGAAATAGTTATTATATCGCCGTTTATAGGAAATTAAATTTCTGACACTTCCAGTTGTCATTTGTTACATAGAGTTTTGGAACATTAATATTATAATATTTTATATCTGTTGAATATATTGAACGAAATGAAGTAAATTAAAAAATGTTAAAGAACATTCATTTAACTGTCGGTTAATGATTTATTATATTTACGCGATATTACGGGGGGGGGGGGGGGGGTAAAAAATTTCTGAAATTAATAGCAAATAACACGCCATATAAGCACCACGCCCACAGAGAACAAAAGTGCACATTCTAGTGCACTTTCGTTAGTGTCCATTAAAAGATACATAACACATTGCCATTATGGAGATATGTGCCATGGTTGTCACACTTGACAAGGTGGGTTGGCACACACCATTTTTATTAATTCAAGTTCTTATCAGGAAAATGCTGCTGCCGATCTTGAGTTTCATTTCTCTCTATTGCATCTTACAACACCCAGGGATGATATAGGGTAGTGCATTGGATGGTATAATTTTGACTCTGACTCTCCCAGTCTGAAGGGTATAGAGAACCATTATAATTACCAGTAGTTCAGATAACTCTGACAGTCAATTCATATAGTACTAATAATAATGACTGGTTCTGTTTCTCTTTGAACCCTCTCTGGTTCTACCTCTCTTTGACCCCTCTCTTTGCTTCGGAAACGAGGTACAAAAATGACCTACCTTTTGCTATATGGATGACCTCAAGTTATTCGCCTCCAGTCGCTCCCATCTTGTGGAATTGCTAAATTATATTTAGCAATTTACAAGTTGTATTTATGAATTTAGCAATTCTGTTAGAATGGAGCTGATTAGAACTCTGAGGGCATATACTTATCTATGCCTGTCAACTTAAGGACACTTTCCGAGGCTAAAACATACCGATACCTGGGTATGTCACAGAACATCGGTATCGATGAGGCTGGTATGAAAAAGTCAGTTTGCGACGTGTTTTATGCACGCTTGACCAAAGTGCTTAACAGCCTTTTGTCCGATGTGAATAAGACAAGCATATAACGGAATTGAGTCATGCCTGTACTCATGTATACCTTTGGCATACTTAGGTGTACTCAAACTGAACTTAACGCCCTGGATAGAAAGTCCGCACTACTATGACGTCCTATATCCTATAGGATGCATCACCCGAAATCTTCGATTATGAGGCTGTACTTGCCGTGTAAATATGGTAAACGTGGCTTTTTAAGCGCGCTTACCATGAATAATCGCGAAGTATGCAGTCTCCGTAATTATTTTCTGACGAATTAATGCTGGACCACGCTCTCACAGAATACCAGCGTAAAATAGCAGCTCAATGCTGCGTTGTTCCGTATGGTGAGTGTAGAGAACCGAAGACACGTTTTACTAGAATCGAGGAATTCCATCTTAGTCCTGAATTGACAACGCATTTGCATTTTGATCCTTAATTGAAGATAAATTTGGATGTCTATGGCCACAGCACTTACCATCAGGTGGACTGTGTGCTCTTTTGTCATCCAATGCTATAAAAAATATATACGATTATAGTGTCCAAGTGTAAAGCACTCTCTATTCCCTCATAGTCCGATGGTCCGGTAAACCGACACGACCGGAGAAAGATCAGGCACAGGACCAATGGCTTTACGTGCTTTCCGAGGCACGGGGGTGAGACACCGCCTACTTCCTAATGAGAATTTCTTGACGGAAAACACAAACAGATTTTTTGAATCCACCCGGGATCCGAACCTCATGATCAGCAATGCACTACTACAACTACTAAAACAACGAGGCTATCATGGTATTAAATAAAAGTGGCAATCTACGCACGTAAGGTCAATTAGTTGATTGGACTTAGTGCTGCGAGCGGTGAAAGTGCATAGGCAGTCAGTGAAACTGTCTGTTATGGGACGCAGCCACTCTCGGTTTCGGCAGATGCCACGAAAGCGACTCCGGAATGCCGTTGAAATGAGGCGGTATATCTGATCGCCTTGTGTATGGCACTCCGCATGAATTGGTAATGCTTAGCATGCCCGAATATGAACATCGATCGAAAACGCACGCGCTGCTTATGAAATTTTATATGAACTGTATTCGGGGTGCACTTCGTTTTCTGTCCCACGTGGTACAGACGTGCCACTCCGAATATAGTTCATATAAAACATTTACAATAGTTTTTATAATAGGTCATATAAATATATTCAAATTTTATACTTTCGCTTTTTACTTTCGTAAAAATTGTGTCCGAAACTTTTAAATTCACTTGATATGTTGACATTTAAACGCCGTGAGGCTTGTTCTAAAGACAGGTGTTCCTCGAGTGATTTTATTTATATTTTCTCAGAGCCTCTTTCTATTTCAATAGTCTAGGCTAAGTTTTGTCCCAATCTGTTTTTTTTTTCAATAATAGTGCCGCCGGGTTCTTGCTGGTTCTTTTCACGACGTAGCTTTTCTCCGAACCTGTGGTAAATTAAACATAAGAGTGGTTTTCAATAAGTATTATTAATAATTTCTATAGAATAAAAAAATTTCTATTACATAAACACTTACGCCTGTCACCCAGAGGGGTAGGCAGAGACTGCAGACTTCCATTTGGCACGATCCTGACGCACCTCTCTCGCCTCCTCCACATCCATATATGCATACATGCTCGTCGGTTAAAAGTACTCTTAATTTGGACCATTTTCAATATATCGCCAACTTGGTCGATAAACTTTCACCTAGGACGTCCCTTTCCAACTCTTCCGTTCACTTCTGCAATATAAATTTGCTTTGTCACTTTCCTCATTCATTTTTTCTACATGACCAGAAAGTTTCTATTACTGTTTCCATTATACCCTCGCCTCGTACCTATTTCTGTCGTCAATAACAGTGCTTGCGCTACTGTATCCAGGTCTGAAGGGTATAAAGGCCCAGTATGATTAGCTGTGCGGCATTCTACCTTGGTCCACAGCTGGCAACGGCAAACGTATCTGTAGCCTTCTTTTTATGGAGTATTCGTGGTAGAGTCACGCTGCAGATATATTATGATTGTAGCACGAATGGGTCAACTCAGCGAAGGACCACGCTCTCACAGAATACCAACTTAAAAGTGTTTCGTATAGTGAGTGTGAGTGTAGATAACCGGAAACTCTTTTTATTGGATACAAGGCATTCCTTCTTAGACTTCACGGGTGACAACGCATCTGCATTTTGATTCTTAATCGAGGATAGATGTAGATGTCTATTGGCCACAGCAACCAATTACCATCAGGTGGACTGCGTGCTCGTTTGTTACCCTTATTCTATATAAAAAATGTATACAGATTGCTGTAGTCACTTATTGTCTGGTACTTCAGTTTTATAAATTTTTTCTCAAAGATAAAGCATACGTTAAGGCGGTAGCACATTGATAAGACAACACATTAACTCCAAATTTATTACACTTAACTTACAATAAATATATTGAATTTGAATTTATGGCCGCAATAATTGCCTCACGGTCCTCACGCGTCGCAACGCAACTGACGTAGTTAACGAATAGAAACGAGCGGTAGACAATAATGTGCTAAAAGTGACATTAAAAAAATTACTGCCGCGTTTCTATATTGAAAAACGCTTCGTTTTCTTTTTCGAGATGTTCTGCAATAAATGAAGTGCATGAAAACCCCGTTTTTAAAACAAGTATTTTAGTAGGAAGTTATGAAAGGTAATTTTTTTTGTTAGATAGGTACTTATAGCAAAAAAAAAAATAAGCAATAATTTCAAAACACCAGTTCAACTATTAGTCTCATTTTTTTTTCATTTAAAATCATCCTAAGTTGCTGATGAATTGTTTGTAATGTAAAATATTTTTTTCAAAAACTCGAAGAAAAACAGAAGTCGGTTTTTACTTTTTAATTTTTTCACCGTTTTGAGTAGACTAAGGAATATCACAAGCTCGAATGCCGTCTAAAAAGTTGTATTAGAAACTAGATACCGTGTGAAATATTTTCCAAAACACTGAAGCTGTATCATTCACGCGTTGACTACGGAAGATATCAATGGACCGGTCGCAAGAAGGCGGCGGATTTGAGAAGAATAGAGAAGATAACAAGGTTACAATATTAGACTTTTAAGTACGTAGGTAAAAAGTCTAGACCAAACACATAATTCTAGTTTTTTTTTTCACATCGATCGGTGCACAATTACCGAAGTTATAAGCGTGGAAAGTTTACATACATTGTTAAAATCTCGCCCGTGCCCGCGAGTAGTGCGTGACGTCATCGATTCCATGCGGCCGCGCCTCCATACCGTTAAAGCGCGCCGATCATACGTTTGTAGTAGTAATATTTCGCGGGTGAGTTGTTTGCCCTCGTGCGCTCTGGTGTTTTTAAGTATTTAATGATGGAAGAAGGGTTTCAAAAGGGTCAATCTGACAACCTTCCAATAGTCCGTGACATGATGATAGCGGAATATTTTCTAAGAAACAAAGATTTTGTCGCGGCTGAAATACGCATAAGAATAAGATAATATCTTTATAACCTAAGTACCCATTACTACATTAATACTTCTGGGTTTCATTTGCTAATGATAAGAATAGGTATAACAAAAATATGTAAACATTCCTTACCTACCTTCTAACTATCTGCCTCTAACTAGTTTTGTTTTCTTATTCTTCTTAAGTGCACCCTGACCTTTTTGTGGTTTTTATGGTTAAAAAAAATTCCTGTAGCTTATAAAGAAATTAACTACAAGTATACCTTCGGTGTATAAAAATATGATCTTATCAGATGTTTTCAATATTAACAGAAAAAGGGTCGCGTTATTATTATGATTAAAAGCGTAGTTATATATTCTTCAGGCAAGGGATCAATGTTGAAATAATACTAGTTTTTACGGAATTTATCGCGTATATTTAACTTAACTTTTTAATACCCGACGTTTCGAGAGCTTTACAGCACCCATGGTCACGGGAAGGACTGAGATGTTTAACGTCCAGATGTCATAGTTAACCGCGGTTACCTATGATATCTTCTTCGGCGGCTTGAAGTATGTTTTGATGGAAGCGCGCTTCAAGATGTAGCCAATCTTGTCAGTGACTCCTCTAACATATGGCAGTACAGCAGGTACACGCTCGACTGTGGCTGGCTTCACTCGTTCTCTGTGACGTAGGCGCGGGACCCGAAGCTTGTTGTCATGCAAAACTTGCTTGACGTGTTGGAGCTCGGCAGCCAGGTGTTTACTGTCACAGATCCCTCGTGCTTTCTGAAACAAAGATTTACCCACGGTAGCTAACTGTGAAGGATGGTGGTGAGAATCACCGTTTAAATATCTATCTGTATGGGTCTTTTTTCTATACATAGTATGGCTCAAGGTGTTATCAGGATTCCGAATTACTAACACATCTAGAAAAGCTAAGGAATTGTTTGCCTCTAACTCCATTGTGAACTGAATTTTAGAATTTATAGAGTTAAGATGGTCTAAAAATGCAGTTACTTTATCTAAAGGTAGAATTGTGAAAGTGTCGTCTACGTACCGCTTGTAGAATCTTGGATTTATGGGAGAAGTAAGCAGGGCTTTCTCCTCAAAGTCTTCCATGAATATGTCGGCGACAATGGGAGATACAGGTGAGCCCATCGCCACACCATCTACTTGCTTGTAGAACTTCTCCTTCCACAATAAGTAGCCAGATGTAAGGCAGTGTCTGAGTAATACTGCATATTCTACGGGCATGTTGTTTTCTTCCAGCCTTCTAGTTACAATTGAGATGCAGTCTTCAACAGGTAAGCATGTAAACAATGACTGCACATCAAAACTGACCATAGTTTCATTGTCTGCCAGACGCAGGTCTTTAATCTCGCTGACAAAATGGTAGGAATCCTTTATGTGTGCTCTTGTGTGTCCCCTGAGCGGTGAGAGTATTTTCGCTAAGTGTTGAGCCAATCTGTAAGTTGGTGAATCGATTTGGCTCACTATGGGACGTAATGGAGCATTGGGCTTGTGTATTTTTGGTAACCCATACAACTTTGGTGATTTGGCGCACGTAGGTATTATCCATTTTACGTCCAGATTTAATTTTTCGGAGTGTTTATGAGGTCACTAGTTGTTTTTAGTGTGCTATTTGTTGGGTCGTTTTTAACCTTTTTATAAGTACTTACATCCGACAAAAGTTCTTATATTTTAGAATTATAATCTGACGTATCCATGACTACCGTGGCGTTTCCCTTATCTGCGCGGAGAATCGTAAGTTCTGGTTTATTGGAAGTCTCTGGGAAGATTCGGTTTAGGCACTGAACATCGACGTAACATAGACGAAATGTCTTGACGTATCGCCTCCAAATCTTCTTTCCGCATATTGTTTTTAAATAAACAGTCCTCGACGCTACAGATAATTTCTTCTGAAATAGAAATAGAAATAGAAACTTTTTTATTCAATGTAGATTATAAAAATACTTATTGAAAGTCACTTTTTTAATTTACCACTGGTTCGCAAAAAAAAAACCTCTGTCCTGGGAAGAACCAGCAAGAAACCCAGCGGGACTATTTTTTTTAATAATAACTTACAATCATGTTTACAATCAACAACACAAGACAAATTAGAAATAGCTTGGTAGCGATCACCCTTCCCAGGGGTTATTATCATCTATAAATTCCTTAATATTATAATAACCCTTTTTATACAAACTTAGTTTAATAACATTTTTGAACTTTGTGTATGACAAATTTTGTATATTTTCTGGGATTTTGTTGTAAAAGCGTATACATCGCCCCAAGAATGAATTACTGACTCGGTGGAGTCAAGTAACTGGTACTACCAGCTTGTGTCTGCTCCTAGTATTTACAGAATGAATATCACTTATTTTCGCAAAACTACTTTTTTTTTGTGTACGTACATTACATTTTCATAAAACGGTAATCTGCGCGGACTTATAGCATAATTGAGTCCTTTGGATAAAACCTTAATTGTTGCATCATTCAGTGTTTGTTTTGACAGATTATAGAACGCGATTAATCTATGATCTGTGTTTGTCAATGGTTGCTTTTGGTTCTGGCATTGATTCGGATATTTGACATTTGATTTGGCCGTTAATTTTTGATATTTTTCTATATGTTTGTTTTTGCATTCGTTATATTTACTAATTTCGCGTTTATTTAATGTTTCCATGCAAAAATTATAATCAAACGTCGTTAAAACTTTCTTTAATTCACTGGATGATGTGTCTATGGATTTATTGATGTCATATAGATCGGAGCGTTTTTGTTGGATTACCGCCCGTAACAACTTTTTACTCGCCTGATTTAAGATCTTAGCGCTTCCTCGAATGTCCTTTTTGGTGGATATTTTGACACACGTAGGAATGAGATTATGGTCTCGGCATCTCTTCAAGAAATTTAAGGCTGTTAGATATCTTGCGCGCTTAGTCTTTAGATCTTCTAATCGGCGTATTTTATTTGCAATTACCAGTCCGTACTGGTTTACATAATGATTTCTTATATTTACGCGAACACTACACATTGAAATAATACTAGTTTTTACGGAATTTATCGCGTATATTTAACTTTTTAATACCCGACGTTTCGAGAGCTTTACAGCACCCATGGTCACGGGAAGGACTGAGATGTTTAACGTCCAGATGTCATAGTTAACCGCGGTTACCATAGATTAAAATTTAACTTTTGTTCCGATCTACACAGTATGAACTTATGGTATCATGAAGTCTTGCAGTTGTATGCTTGGGTTGGGATTTAATTTTATTTATTATAGGATCCCAAGCAGATGGTAGCACCCAGCCATCTTCTCTATTGAAATTAAGATGTTTTTTGATTTCAATAGCCTCGCGAATCATCCTTGGAAGGAATCGGTGTTCTTTAGCGAGGATTTGTGGTCTATCAAATCTGATGTAGTGACGGGGGCGATCCTGTACATGTTCACAGACTGCAGACTTCCCGGAGCGTTGATTCTTCACATCAGCTATATGTTCTTTGACGCGGGTTTTAATTGATCTTTTAATTGATAGCCCCCGTCACTACATCAGATTTGATAGACCACAAATCCTCGCTAAAGAACACCGATTCCTTCCAAGGACGATTCGCGAGGCTATTGAAATCAAAAAACATCCTAATTTCAATCGAGAAGATGGCTGGGTGCTACCATCTGCTTGGGATCCTATAATAAATAAAATTAAATCCCAACCCAAGCATACAACTGCAAGACTTCATGATACCATAAGTTCATACTGTGTAGATCGGAACAAAAGTTAAATTTTAATCTATGGTAACCGCGGTTAACTATGACATCTGGACGTTAAACATCTCAGTCCTTCCCGTGACCATGGGTGCTGTAAAGCTCTCGAAACGTCGGGTATTAAAAAGTTAAATATACGCGATAAATTCCGTAAAAACTAGTATTATTTCAATGTGTAGTGTTCGCGTAAACATAAGAAATCATTAAGGGATCAATGTCAATATTATCATCTAGAATAGTAACAGGATCGACAACATACCTATGCTCAATTTCTTGTGAAGTAGTGGCAATCGCATGTGCAACTGTGTCTGACCTAGATTTGACATTTAGTTTTGATAGTAAACATCTTTGTGGTTTTTCTGTATACCGATTTCGACAAGCCAACTTGTGAGGCAAAACATCTTTTTTAAGTTTGAGAGGACCACCAAATAGTTTGTACTTCACGTAGTTTTCCATATCGTTTTCGACCTAGAACAAAGTACGAACTTATTTAAAGTATATAAAAAATAAGGAACCTCGTAATTTGTATTCCATCAATATTTAAAATATGTACCAACTATGGTATATTTAAAATATGTGTATATAAAATAGGACAACACGAAAAAAAAATTAAGTGTCCCACTTCTTCCATTATTTGCGGCCCGCAAAGTATGCAGGTTGAACAGCTCTGCGATGTGTTTAGTTTTTGCTCGAAATATTGTAAAAATATAAAAACGTTTGTTAACATATTCCATATTTTAACCTTTATATACATTACTTATAGACATTTTAAAATTTGCTGTAAACATAGGTAGGTATCTTAACTTACTAACTCACGACAGGTCGTTGACTTATCTACATTACATAGGTAAGTACTTTACCCAAGTTTGGATGTTTATTTACACTGAAGTAGTGTTAGTTAAATATGTAGGTATTAGGTATTGTTTCTTCTTGAAATTATGATCTTTAAGCGTGGAAGGGTTCAATGAGTCGTTACAAAAAACATCTTTGGAATCGTTAGTTACTTAAACACTGCGACTCCAGTAGGTACCTACATGCCCAATAGAAAGCATTTAGTAGCAATAACCAAGAGCTATCATGTGAAGGTTATTATTATTTGAATACTTACATCGAAATAATCCTCACAACAATATGTTAACGTGTTTGTTCCTAAAGGATGTGCTCTTCTCATAGCATTTCTCCATTTTTTTTCTGATAGTAGGGTTTCTAAGCACATTAAAAAACAATTTTTCAGGTATTTTTGTGGCCGTATTTTTACATTGAGGCACAGCACGATATTTAATAAATGGTGTCATGTTCTATAATGTTTCTTGTTAAAAATAGATAGCAAGTAGATCCGCGCGCGACGGGTACATTTGAGTAAATGTGTTGATTTTCTAAGTACGCGTCGGGTTGCTCGCACGAAGATGGAAATCCTGACGTCATCAACGATGTCGCTCTCGGCCCGCGGCTTAGACCGAAAATGTTAAATTTGCGCCTTTATATCTCGGTCAGTTTTGAAGATAGAAAAAAATTAAAAACACAGTTATTCTCGTAATTTTTTGTAGAATTTTTTAGCATATAAAACAAAAAATGGTTATCTTCTCCATTGGCGTAATCGCGTATCAAGGACCGTCTAACTCGTCTTTTGTTCAAACAATTCTTGAATTTGTTTCACTTTTTTGCCAATTTATAAGCTACATTTATATTTAGTACCCGGATGACCGAGCTTTGCTCGGTTTTTTTAAGTTACATTTATATACAAATTACATGAATAATAGTTTTTGATCTTATTGACATAATAGAAAAAACTGAACTGGTTATTTGAATAAAAAATCATGAGTGCAATTAGTTTAATTAAAATTTTCGTATTTTTAAGAAATTCTAAAAAGGGCTCGAAATACTAGATTTTCTCACAAAAGAAGGGAACTTGAAAAAAAAAGGAAAAAAGTCGGACCCAAGACGGGACGCGAACCACGGAACTCCGATATCACGCCCGAACAACATTCCATCTGAGCTATTACGATCGTTGGTAACCTGTCAAAATTTACCTTCTTATATTGTATTCCGATGATATCCCGGACGTCAGTCTGAGCGAGATTAGAATGGCTCTCCACCACCTTAAAAACGGCAAGGCCCCGGGCGAGGATGGAATTACAGCGGAGCTTCTGAAAGCGGGTGGAACACCGGTACTTGAAGTCCTTCAGAAGCACTTCAATTCCGTCCTCCATGGTGGCACTATTCCGGAGGCGTGAAGCAGAAGCGCGGTGGTCTTGTTCTTTAAGAAAGGAAACAACGCTCTTTTGAAGAACTACAGACCGATTTCCCTTCTGAGTCGCGTCTACGTGCTGTTTTCGAGAGTCATTACGAATCGTCTCGCACGTAGACTCGACGACTTCCAGCCTCCCGAACAAGCCGGTTTCCGAAAAGGCTTCAGTACCATAGACCACATACATACCCTGCGGCAGACTGTACAGAAGACCGAAGAGTGCAATCTGCCACTTTGCTTAGCATATGTGGACTATGAGAAAGCCTTTGATTCCGTCGAAATTTGGGCGGTGCTACAGTCCCTTCAGCGGTGCCAAGTTGACTGTCGGTATATCGAAGTGCTGAAGTGTTTGTACAGTAGGGCTACGATGGCTATCCGAGTACAGAACCAGAGTTCGAAACCTATCCAACTGCAGAGAGGTGTAAGACAGGGTGGTGTTATATCCCCGAAACTCTTCAGCGCTGCGTTGGAAGACGTTTTCAAGCTACTGGACTGGAAAGGATACGGTATTAACATCAATGGCGAGTACATCACTCACCTTCGATTTGCCGACGATATAGTCCTTATGGCAGAATCGCTGGAGGACCTTAGCACTATGCTGAATGACCTCAATGGTGTCTCCCAACGGATAGGTCTTAAGATGAACATGGACAAAACAAAGATCATGTTTAATGTCCATTTCACACCTATGCCGGCAGTTGTTGGGAGCACTATGCTCGAAGTTGTTGACGAGTATGTTTACCTGGGACAAATAGTCCGACTAGGTAAGTTCAACTTCGACCGAGAGGTCAATCGACGGATTCAACTCGGCTGGGCAGCGTTCGGGAAATTACGACACATCTTCTCGTCAGGTATACCTCAAACTCTAAAAACTAGATTGTACAACCAGTGCGTGTTGCCAGTGATGACTTACGGATCTGAGACGTAGTCCTTCACTGCTGGCCGTATGAGGATACTCAAGGTCGCTCAGCGAGCTATGGAGAGGGCTATGCTTGGAGTTTCTCTGCGTGATAGACTCAGAAATGAGGATATCCGCAGTAAAACCAGAGTGAGCGACATAGCCCAACGGATTAGTAAGCTGGAGTGGCAATGGTTCGGCCATAATAATAATAATAATAATAATAAACGTTTATTTCGGACATCATGATCCATATTATAGGTTAGTAACAATTTTTAGAGCTTATGACTAATGTTAGTAATTGACAATTGAAACATAACACATATAACATAAAACAAGGACAAACAGAAAAACCACACAAACAAAAATGGCACCCGGCCCCGCCCGCAAGATGACTACTTGACTGCGTGCAGCCGTATCCATCGAGCAAGCATCGGCGAGTCCCAACGGTCTGCCAAAGCACACAAGATACTGTTGGGGCTGTCGCGAAAGCGCCTAAGGTGTGAAGCGCAACGTTTACGCATTATGGCGGTGAAACCATCTACGTGAGCCTCCGCAAACATAGCAGAAGCGCTACAGAAACGCGGCAGCCCCATCAATACCCGGAACGCGTTATTGTATTGTACGCGAAGATCACTGTATGCCCTCTGCGTAAAGTTAACCCACAGACTGCACGTATAAAATGACTGACAGTAAGCCTTGAAAAGCGTAATCTTTGCTTCGTCAGTACATTTAGCAAATCTGTGGGCCAACATATTACAGCGGACAGACAGCGACCTCCGCTCCCTCTCAATATCCTGGTTGTCTTTCAGGTCATCTGTGACCCAGTGGCCCAGGTACTTAAAGGTCTCAACTTTTTTCAAAGGGGTTCCACAGAGCTTAAAAAGTGGCACATTAGTGTATCGCTTGTGGTCCGGATTGAACATCATGCATTCGCTCTTAACAGCATTATATTTGAGTCCCTGTGCCACAGCATAAGATTCGCATATAGTTAACATTTTCTTTAAGGCTGCACTTGATGGACTCAGCAGCACCATATCATCTGCATAACTTATGTTATTAATACAAACTCCGTCTATGTGGCAACCGATACCGGTACTGCTGAGCTCATCAAGGAGCCTATTCATATATAAGTTAAAGAGCATAGGAGAGCTTAAACCACCTTGCCTCACGCCGCATTCTAATCTGTATTCTTCTGAGAGCGAGCCAGCCCATCTGACATTGTTCTTTTGGTTGCTATACCAGTGCTGAAAGAGCAATACAACTTCTTCGGGCAGGCTAGTCTCAGATCTCATCTTATCCCACATGCGTTGGTAAGCCACTAAGTCAAACGCCTTTGATAGGTCCAGGTAGCAAACAAACACAGGTGTCTTCCTTGCTGTGTAATACTGGACAGTCTGCTTGAGACACAAGATAGCACTCTCGGTAGAAAGACCTGGTCTAAAACCGAATTGAGCATCATTGAGCGTGATGTGCTTATCCAGTAACCCGTTAAGCAAACTGTCCAGTACCTTAGCGATCACAGAAGCAAGGGAGATGGGCCTATAGTTGGACACATCAGAGGCGTCACCAGTCCTGTTTTTTGGAATAGGAATAACAATAGTTCGCATCAATTTGTCAGGGAGATATGAATGCCCAATACACAAATTAAACAACAAGGACAAAACCCTTGGCAAATGAACTCCAGCATGCCGCAGGTGTTCAATGCTGAGGTGGTCATGCCCAGGCGACTTGCCTTTCACCATGCCCTTAATGACTTTAGCTACATCTTTGGCGGTAAAAAATACATTACGCTTCAGACTACCTGCCTCAGAATCAGACACCAGCGGCTCTGCCGGTCCCAGTGGTGATTCCACTCTAAAGTATTCTCTGAACACCTTAGCAATATCACTAGGATCACAAGCTCCCGAAACACTCACGGGAAGGCTCAACTTATGATTCATTTTATTGGTGGCTTTCCAAAACTGACCGAAGTTCTTTCTTTTGTGGTGTTCAGCTATTATGTCCATTTTTATTTGTGTTTGATTATTTTGACACCATTTTAATTTAGCTTTAAAAATGTGTCTCGATTCACACATTTCATTATATGCGTGACCAGAGCCGGGTCTGCCATGTAGTGACCAACTTTGAAAACAACGTCGAGCCCTCCCATGTGCCTCGCGAACGTGTTTGTTCCAACCAGGTAAGTATTTACCTTTTCGCCCCGTCCTAATACTATAACTACAGATAGCGGCCATATGATTTTATTAATACAATTATTTGACTGAGCTAATTTTGGTGTTACAATATTGAAATTACACTCCATCAATACAGGAAAGTGATCGGACCAGTACGTGTCGTAAAGCACACATGCAGAAAGTACAGTAGGCCTCGCCGCGGTCGTGACCACAACATGGTCCAGCCACCTTAAACTACCATGCGCTTCGCTCACAAAAGTATAGGTATCCGATGGCAACAAGTCTCTGACTACACACGTTCATAATTGTTCAGAGCAAAATGACAATAGTTCTGTGTCAAAAGACTCACCAGGGTGCGCGTTGTAGTCCCCCAACATAAACACAGTTTCCACATTATGACTTTCAATAATAGCCGCCATCTCACTAAGACACTCTGTGAATTCCACTAGATTTTCTTTTTTATCTATCGGCATATACACTGAAAAGACTATAAAACAACGATCACTTAGCTCGATTTTAATCGCCGCAAGCCTGACACTTCTACACTTCACTACGGTTACATAAGGAAACACAGCTTTTCTCCAGAGAAGGGCCACACCTCCGTATGGTCGCCCGCGTAACACACCGTCCGCAGTATCGACAGCTGAGGTGCCCGCGAAAGCGAAATCACTGTCGATGGTTCCTAGGAAAGCGAGGTCGTGTGACAGCAGCCAGGTCTCCTGTAGGGCGACCACGTCCGCTGAGCGACATAGCCGTCGCACACACTCCACTGATCGAACTACGTTCTTACAGTTAAAACTGACTAATTTGGTGTAACCTATTTTGAAAGTTGATTTTTCACCCCGGCCTTGACGGCGCTTCCTTTTTCACGATATTTGAAGTCAATAAAACGCCTATAGGCTACTCCTTCCGGCCAAAAGTTTTCTGACATAAAAACATTTAATTTATGTTTAGGTACAAATATTTTGTACGACTCGTAATCTTTTGTTATTTTCATTTTCATCTTTTCTACGTTGACGTCAAGTTTACTCTTTTTCTTTACGTAATCGGTTATATCACTCACAGACACTCCCTTCACCACATTATAAATGTATACCGGGACCTTAATCTCTGCCGCTCTGAAATTGTCTCCAGGCTCTGAAATAGCCTTCCCTCTGTATCCAGAAAAACGATTACGCAACCTTTTCTTTTGAACCTTTATCCACTCATCACTACTTACTTCTGATCTCCAATTGCCTTCACGGACAATTTCTGACATAGACTTTGCATGCTCTTCACTACGTGTATTCTGTAAATTCGCTGCGAGTACATCAGCGTTTACGCTTTTATTAACCTGCAATAATATTGGGTCACTCGGTTTTATGCGTGCGGCGGCCGTGTGTTTCGCGCATTCGTCGGCACAAGTCTCGGTGTTTACTTCCTGAGCTGTAGGCACCGGTGGCTGACTCAGCTGAGCCTGTGCCGGGTGAGTCATCGTAACCGCTATCTCGGGTGATTCACGCAACTTACTATTGTCGGATAGCGGCGCGATACTACTACCTTCAGATGACTTTAATTTCAATTCCATGTCCCGATATATTGATTCTCGTAATGAGATATCGTTTACATCATTAGGCCCTTCACTAGGTAAGGGAGGCAATCCCATAGGACCACTTTGGCACTCGAAGCTGTTTTGTAGGAAGCCTCCGCGACGCAAGTTAATGTTGCGCCCATAGTTATTTACCGCCGACGTATCCTTAAGGATATTTACCTCACACTTCAGCCGGTCTAAGTCCTCCTGCTTCGCACAGTCCTTCATAATCATGCTGATATCTCGTTGCATTTTGACTATGTCTTTTAGAATTCTCGTCACATCTACATGGTCCCATAAGACGGGAGGGAGTTTTTCAAGAGCCCTAGCAGTAAACACGGGAATATCTTCGGAATGTGTACTCCGTAGCAGACAGATAATATCGTCCAGATCCTTCCGAGCCTTGCCGTCCTTTTTTCGACTATCTTTTCTCCGAACTATTTTCCGCGTCTTTTCCGGGATCGAATCAAACAACAAGTTCTTTGCCGTTTCAATATCACTTTCTGAGAAAGCACTCACACATATATTTATAAGACTTTCGTCGTCCATAACATCTTTCTTGTTATCGATAAAAGCTAGAGTCTCGTTTATTACAATGTTGCAGCTCGAACATTTCAACATCTTTGAGGACATTTTAAATCCTTTACACACAACACGCACAACGGACAGCGCGACCGGGTAGATGCGCGAGCGTCGCACGACTGACCATATAGCTCGAAGAACCGATAACCGATGGGGAAGAAAGGTTCTCGAGTGGCAGCCTCGTACCGGTGGGCGTAGTGTAGGGCGACCCCCCACTAGATGGAGTGACGACCTGGTAAGACATGCAGGAAGTCGATGGATGCAGGTGGCTCAGGACCGTGCTTTGTGGCGTTACTTGGGGGAGGCCTATGTTCAGCAGTGGACTTGTGAAGGGCTGTAAAGATGATGATGATGATGATATTGTAGCAATTTTTTTATTGCCTGAGAACACGGACAAAACGACATTTTCTAAAAATAAATCCTAGCTAGATCGATTTATTGCCCCCGAAACTCCCTGGACACTAAATTTTATGAAAATCGTTGGAGCCGTTTCCGAGATCCCGATTATATATATACAAGAATTGCTCTTGCTTTGCTTTCTTTTTTTATATAGAACTGGTGACCTCTGAAATTCGACAACAGCGCCACCTACCGGGTCCAATTGAGTTTTAAAACCATCCAGGGACCCATTCAAATACACACAAAAAATTCACCAAAATTGTTGAAGCAATTTCCGAATTTAAGCGAGAAACGGCAAGAATTGATTTTTAAGCTATTGCATAGCTTCTATCGCGGGCCTTGAGTGCGGGAAAATCCAGAAATTTCGTAACGAAAAAAACCTCACGCTCTCCGACGGGCACGGAGGTGTGGCTTGAAGGCCGTGCATTGTCTAACGATGGTCTAACGTCGTTTCTTTTCCTCAGTCTTTGTTGTCTTTGTCGAAGAGTTTTGAAATTTTGAATATGAATGAACAAAGTGCATTTATTAAGGCTGCTGTCTCGCAAAAAGCTTGAAAAAAGCGTGCAGATGAACCAACTTTTCGTCGACACTTACAGAGAAATTACATATAAAAAAAATAGCTAGTAATCTACATGATCTGGTACGTAATTTGGTTTAGCCATAATTTTTCTATCGGTGTCACATAATAAATAAAAAAATACCCAAATCACCTCCAAATCGTTGAGATGAAACCACTTTACTCCTTCATTGTTTATCAAAGGAATATAAAAAAATATCTACTGCTTTGCAATACAAAATAAAACAATTTGGTTTGGTTACTTTTTAGAAATATGTATTAATTTTATGATAATAAATTAAAAATGCGTCCCGATTAAATACTGCGTCTATATCACCCCCGCATTCGTCCACGAATTCAGTGCGGGGCGCATCGTGTTGCTAGGTGGACGTACGCCGCGTTGCGAGAGCTCAGCACTACGAAATAAAATCGTAAAATATTACTGCAAAAATTTAATTTTGTTAATAGTGGAGTAGGTTTTTTCTGATTCTTGTTTAATAGTAGTGTTTTATAGTTATATTAATTGTACAGTTTTATTAATGTTTAAGTTTAGTTTGTAAAACATGGGGAATAAGCAGAAACGATTGAAGAGAGGTCTAAAAAAATATTACAAACAAAAGGGTATACATTTATCAAGGTAAGTTTTAAGTTTTATCTACATATTTCATAATATTAGACAGGTGCTGTTTATAAAATACCTATATCACTGTGATTTCGCCACTCTGTGACGAGACAAAGCGCGGCAAACGCAAGTTTTTTACGTGGTAGAGCCATGCTGCAGTTATATTAGTAGTATAGTTGTAGCACGAATGGGTCGGCTCGACCGGGGAAGGACCACGCTCTCACAGAATACCAGCGTGAAATAGTAGCTTAATGCTGCTGTATTTCGTATGGTGAGTGTAGAGAACCGGAGACCCTTTTTACTGGAAATGAGGCATTCCATCTTAGTCCTCACGGGTGACAACGCATCTGCATTTTGATTTGTAATGGAAGATAGATGTAGATGTCTATGGGCCGCAGCAACCACTTACCATCAGGTGGACTGTGTGCTCGTTTGTCAACCTATTCTATAAAAAAAAAAAAAAAAAAAAAGTGGCGGCAAGGCGCGGGCCGCGTCGTCGCATGCTGGTAGCGCATGTCTGAGAAATTAAAAAATATATATTTCGAAGAAATGTGAAGTTCGTCAACACGCATTGAGGCAGCGTGGCGGACATTTCCTTGCCTTAAAACCCTCTCAGAAATTAGAGGAGGCCTGTGCCCAGCAGTGGGACGTATATAGGCTGTAACTTTACTTTTTTACTTTTATAAATATGTTATTTTACCGACGAAAATTTTAAAGGAAAATAAAAAATAAGCAACCGACAACCTCCTAGGTCCCTAGGTGACTTGCGAGGTGTCAGTGTAACATAACAAAACGGCCCAGAAAAACAGACTTTCCAACTGTTAGCTAAATCAGCACGCAACAATTTCATTGGTGCCAGTGGGGATCGAACCCGGGTTGCTCCCGTACTGTGATACCTATAGCGAGCGCTAACCATGTGAGCTACCACGGCTCTCAACGACATCGTTCCGTTCGTGTACAGCGCTGAAGATAGCAGAGTAAAAAATTAGAGATTGTGGTGTTTGAAATTTGTCATCTGTGAGAGTGAATTTTATCTGTGTACTCTGTAACAAATAACTATATAGAAAAAAATCTGAAAATGATATTTCGCCATTTTTGCTTGTGTACTGGTTAGGAACTCGATCAAAAATTTGATAATTTTTCTGTTTTTATACGTTATTTCTAATTTTATTTTACATCAAATTAATTGTGAAGATATTTTCTTTAGGAAATATGTTTCATTACGACGATTCAAAAATGTTTACATATAATAATTTACCTCGAAATTCACTATACGCGATTATCTTTTATTGATTATAATAGAGCGTGCCATTTGAATTTAAAGACAATTAATTGGACAATAAATAATAAGTGACAAATCTTGACGTGGAGCGTGGAACTGAGTAGTTGCGCGTCTTGTTAATATAATTGCCGTACGGCCGCCCTGACGTATGTACTGCGCGAACCTGAGTTTTTTGCGACGCGGTCCGGTGATACAGTATTTTTCACAAATAGTGAGTTCGTTATAACGCGGGTTCGGTTAAATCTGGTTGAATTTGATTGGATTAACCTGAGTAACTTGAATTAATATCAAAGAAAAAGAAATACTGCATAAATAAAATAAATAAATAATTATAATTGCATAAGTTGATACAAAATGCTATGCAATAGCTTTACCGCGGCAGTCCCCGAGTGCCACACGAGTCTTTTTATATATAATATATATAATAAGGGTGACATACGAGCACACAGTCCGCCTGATGGTAAGTGGATGCCGTGGCCAAGAGACATCTGCATTTATCCTCGTTTGAGAATCAAAGTGCAGATGCGTTGTCACCTTCAGAGGTCCTTTTTACTGGAAACGAGGCATTCTATCTTAGTGCTCAAGGACTAAGATAGAATGCCCCGTTACGAGTAAAAAGGGTCCGTTAGACCCGGTAAAACCCATTCGTACTACAACCATAATAAAGCTCCAGCGTGGCTCTACCACGATGGAATGAAGAAGAATCTACCAATCTTAAACATTATACTACCTACTGTAACTTGACGATTATACTAATCTAGTATTTTCACGTTAGCTTACTCACTCACACTGCACGTGATGTTTGCTGGAACTGATTGATGTTGTTTGCGAATACTACAAACATTGCACGCGCTACATAATATATTAACGATATTTTTCTTAACATTCATTTGTGTACAAATTTACTGATGTGACGATTTTACTGATTCTATTATAAGAGTTTTAAGTTGTTGTGAGAGACAGGAGCCCAAATTAGGTTAGTGGCGCTGCAGCTATATTATGGTTGTAGCACGAATATGTCGGCTCGACCGGGGAGGGACCACGCACTCACGGAATACCAGCGTCAAATAGCAGCTTAATACTGCTGTGTTTTGTATGGCGAGTGAAGAGATTCGGAAACCCCTTTTTTACTGAAAACGAGACATTCTATTATAGTCCTCAGGGGTGACAAGGTATCTGCGTTTTGATTCTTAATCGAGGATAAATGTAGATGTCTATGGGGCACAGCATCCACTTAACATCAGGAGGACTTTGTGCTCGTTTGTCACCGTTATTATAAAAAAAATGTGTGGCGGCGCTGTCGTCGCACCGCAAGCGAAACACACCGAAGCCTAAATCACGCTATCAAAATTCCGAATCATAAACAGTTTATATAGAACATCTCGTGTCGGCCGCTCACCGGGCAGAACACCTTGCCCGGCGGGAGATCTCCCCTTTTGGTGGTGTCCCAGTGGTGACCCCGACGTGATTGGTAGGGGGGTGCTTGACAATAATGACGATGGCTTGAAGTTGAAGTTTCCGAAGGTTGTTGGTTGCGTGTTCAGATTACTTCGGGTGGTCGTGTTCATATGTATAAGTAATTATCTACTCCGGCTTCTAACAAATGGTTTCTGGATCTGGACAATAGCGCCACCTACCTCCTCCAATTGTAAATCTAAACATTTAGGGACCCGATCACAATTACACAAAAACTTCTTTAAGATCGGTTTAGGAGCACTTGTACTGAACAAAGACACTGGCGTTAGTGCCGCCGAATTAACATACGGTCAATCTTTAAGGCTGCACGGAGATTTTTTTGGTGATGGTTGTGTAGTGTGATATAAATGAAATAGGTCCTTGTAAGAAATAGCGTTTAATTGAAATTTTATTACCGCGTGTAACAACAGTGCCGGCCGGATCGCCGCTGGCTCACGCGATTTAGTTACACAGGTACTATGTTAAATGTAATTAAAAAACATATAAAGAAGATGTATATTTAGTTAAAAGACCAAACTTATTTCTATTGAATATGAAGAAGACAAACTGTTAGCTATTTCTAATGGTATTTAATTATTTATTGGATAATGGTTTTCCATAATCATAAAACATCGTAATTGCCAATAAAAATCGATTTAGTGATGAAATAAAACTAGAAAAATCGATTTAAATTCAAATAATTGGTGTCTTGGAGACTACTAACGCCAAGACCTAATAAGATGTCTCGTAATGTGCAGCAGGTGTACCATCGATCGTGTTTGAACCCGTCCGCCCAGTCTTTCTCTCACATTTTTTACCTACGCTTGATGTAGTTCGCTGCCAGCTCTAGATCAGGTTTAACTCTCAGTTTTGCAGATGTCCTTGATAGCGAGCAGGGAATTATTTACGTCGTAATGTTTTGCATTTTTATTATTTGTTGTTCTACGAACTTTTCAGAGCGACTCTGTAAGTTACGGATGTAGAAATTAAACACTTTTAAAGTTTTTTTAGAATGTATTACTTATGAAATCTTACATAATATTATAAAGTAGATTAAAAGTCGCACTTGACGCAAAAACAATCAACATATTATTTAAATCAGGGCAGTACTACTATCATAGATTAAAACAGCGGTTACAGGAAAACAAGAAAATATTATATGTTTTCCTGTAACATAATTTTGGTACAAGAACATAAATATTAATAGTACATAATATGTTACCTATTTTATCTATAAAATCCATTAAAATCCATATTAGAGGCCATAGTTGTAAAATGTGTCATATCTTGGCTGTTACTCAATTACAAATAGATAACACGTAAGAGCCTAATATCGAGTTTATGATTTTTATCAGCGTTCCGTACAGTACATACCTATATGTAAGTAAGTACCTACTTCTAAAACTGCGAAAGCATTGATCGTGTGATCTATTGATAATTACTAATTCAAACACACACACACACGCACGCACGCACGCACGCACGCGCGCGCGCGCTCGTACGCACGCACACACACACACACACACACACACACACACACACACGCGCGCGCGCGCGCACGCACGCACGCTCGCACGCACGCACGCATACACACACACACACACACACACACACACACACACACATTTTTTTTATTTTTTAGGATAAGGTTGACAACGAACAAACAGCCCACCTGTTGTTAAGTGGATGCTGTGACATTTACATAATTACAAATGTTTTATACGTGGTAGAGATTACTGCAGCTATTAATAGTATAGTTGTAGCACGATTGGGTCGGCTCGACCGGGGAAGGACCACGCTCTCACACAATACCAGCGTAAAATAGCAGCTTAACGCTGCTGTGTTTCGTATGGTGAGGGTAGAGGACCGGTGACCTACAAGGCATTCTATCTGTGACGTACGGGTGACAACGCATCTGCGTTTTGATTCGTAACCGAGGGTAGATGTAGATGTCTATGAGCCACGCCAACCACTTACCATCAGGTGAACTGTGTGCTCGTTTGTCACCCTTTTAAAAAAAATTTCAAATTCAAATGCGTTGTCGTCCCAGAGGACTAAGATGGAATGATGTCTCGTTTCCAGTAAAAAGGATCTCCGGTTCTCTACACTCATGTGGAGTATTTAGGTATGGTGGTGGTGAGTGTAGAGAAAACCGGATGAACGAGAACTTTGCATTAAGCTGCTATTTTACGCTGATATTCTGTGAGAGCGTGGTCCCTCCCCGGTGAAGCAGATCCATTCGTGCTGGAGCTATAACATAACTGCAGCATGGCTCTACCACGTATAAAATACACGGATTACCTTTATGTAAAAAATATGCTAACATTTTTCGTAAGTGGGCGACAGTTCCGTTTGAATTTCGTTCCAAGGCTGGCACAACTCATTTGCGCTCATTATTTAATAACGCGCCGTATTATTACCAACAAGAGATCCGCGTCGACCGTGAAATACGTTCACCGATTCAATAGGCACACAAGACCCCTGTGAATAATCAGACAGATGACTGTAGTTTTAAATTAGGTCACATTTTTAGTTCAGAATATTTCGTATTTAAATTTCTATACTAATGACAGGTTTATAAAATACATACATTAGGTTTCCTAATATACTACCTAGAGGTACAGCTTAAGATTTACGTATTCCTAGGGATAAGTTACTATTAAGTTATTTATCCCTAGGAACGAATGTTGCATGTTCTTACATAGAACTGGTCTTATGCTGTATGTATTTACTCTTTTTGTAGATAACTTGATACAACTTTTTAATATTAATAGTTAAAAATATTAAGTCTAGGAGACTATCTAACGATGATAAGTCGATCAGCATTACAACTCATTACAAGTCTAGTGCTGAACATAGGCCTCTCGTATCACAAATCACGGTCTCGAAGCATCCGCATTCAGCGACTTCCTCCATCTTTTACCAAGCTACTCGACTATAACGTGGCTCTCATTCGAAAACCTTTCTTCCCCATCGATTGTCGGTTCCTAACATGTTCTCGAAATTTTTAATGTCTTAGTCATGTTAGTTTACTGATAATGTTTTCTTCACCAAGCACGTTATAAATTAGCAGTTAAATTGCAATTATGACCAATTTCATCGGTGGCCTGTAAGAACCAAACTTGATTACCTTGCGTATCATAAAATGTTAAGGCAAGCACTTATCCCCTGAGAAACGATCGACGATCTACGATTTATCTACGGCTGATTTCAAAATGTTAATATGTCACTAAGAATCCACTAGTCGTCAGTTGTGACTACTGTATATCTAGTCTACATATAGGTACAGTCGTCTAGATTCTAGACGACCGGTTTCAAACCAACAGTGCTACGGGTGCGTTATCAACAAGAGATCCCACGCCGTAGTAATTTTGATACTTGATATGCACTATATAAAACTATCCTGATCAATTTAAACACGTTTATATTTGGTAGAGCCATGCTGCAGTTATATTAGTAGTATAGTTGTGTAGCACGAATGGTTCGGCTCAATCGGGGAAGGACCACGCTCTCACAGAATACCATCGTAAAATAGTAGATTAATGCTGCTGTGTTTCGTATGGTGAGTGTAGAGAACCAGAGACTCTTTTTACTGGAAACGAGGCATTCCATGTTAGTTTTCACGGGCTACAACGTATCTGCCTTTTGATTCGTAATTGAGGATAGATGTCATCAAATGGACTTTGTGCTCGTTTGTTACCATATCCTATAAAAAAAGTTTACTGTTTCATTCTTTTGCCTTAACTGTTTAAAAAATAGTTTGTTTAGTGTGATGGGTCGTTTGCGCGGCCTCGTCGCGCTATTCTTGGCAAATATTTCAATTTGCGCGTAACAACCGTTAATGAAACGAGCTAGCTCTGCGACTGATTCACGGCTAACGGCCTGCTCCCGGTTAATCACTCCAGCGCAGTGCGCAACTGTCCCACCTCGCTCGCTGCAGGCGTTTGTAACATTTGTAACTGTTTCTTCACTGTATGATGATTAACCTTCACAGAATACTAGTACAATTGAGAGCTTGCAAATGAGAGCTAATAATCGGTCACCAGATATCGCTAGTTGCTACTAGGGTTGCCACCGTTTTTTTGAACAAATATGGTATTTTTCCCAAATAAGATGCAAAAATATAGTACTTTTGTGATATTCAGAAAAAAAAGTACACATTTATTTTTAAGCTATGTATATTTCCATATATATTTGTTATTTTTTGCTCTTTGCTTTGGCCGTCAATGATGTAATCACCTTACCTTCTACCTTGCCTTTAAAATAATTATAGGGGGCTAAGCAATTTAGATTCATATTAAAATAAA
Organism: Parnassius smintheus behrii; assembly: GCA_036936625.1. NCBI lineage: Eukaryota > Metazoa > Arthropoda > Insecta > Lepidoptera > Papilionidae > Parnassius > Parnassius smintheus. The sequence continues at coordinate 62,153,658 of JAUPFT010000001.1, read as the reverse complement.
TTAACCGTTAATTTTTAATTAAATTAATACATGCTTTATTTCTTCTTTCAATTTTACATACATGATGGCAAAAATTCTTTCCGTAAAACTTACTTGTTCCAGAATTCCAATCACAGTTAATATTAATAAGCGCGACCTGTTTAATTTGGGAAAAAGATACAGTACTTTGTGTATTATATTATTTCTCTATAATACATAGTAGGTACAATTGACTGAATACAGTACGGGGGATGATAATGATATTGCTGTGTGATGATCATAATATTCGGGTAAATTTTCTTAACTATCAAATCGATTTATTCCATTGTAAAGAAACTAAAAAGATAAGGTCATTATCGTTTGCGTATAACAATATATTAATTACTTTAGCACGAAGTTATAAAATAATGCCGCAGTCATTACAGAATATATTTATATAACATACCATAAATATTTAATAATATGATAAAACATTAATGTTATGGATATTCTTTACTTACGTGTTGACTTCGAACGATGTCGCTATTCATATCGAAGTGGAACACAATTCAAAAACTCAAAACGAAACATCATCCGTTCTAATTTTTCAGCTCTTAACATTACTATAGCTTACTTCCTGATATTCATCTCCAACTAGCCTATTTTTAGCACACAATACAATAATATAATCAAATGGGAATAAACCCATTAAAACTAAATACAACAATAGTAAATTAATAAGATTCTCCCCACGTTTTATCCTTGGTAGGAATCGATATTCTTTTGTGAGGATTGATGGTCTATCAAATCTGATATTAATGTCTAGGATACGATCACAAGCTGCAGACTTTCCGGAACGTTGATGCTTCACGTCAGCTATTGAAATTAAAAAACATCCTAATTTCAATGGAGAAGGAGGCTGGGTACTACCACCTGCTTGGGATTCTGTAATTAATAAAATTAAAACTAAACCCAAGTATACCACTGCAAGACTTCAAGACACAGTAAGTTCATTCTGCGTAGATTGAACCATAAACAATAATTAAAAAGCCGAACGTACTCCGGGTTAACATTGACATCGGGACGTCAGTCACCTCAGTCCCCCGTGGCCATGGGTACTGGAAAGCACCCATGGTCAGTAAAAATCAAATAAATTAAACGGGATAAAATCCGTAAAAGTAGTTTTAATGAATAAAAATATATATTTCGAAAATCCAAAAGTGCGCATCTCGAACGCTCATGTAATGTTTTGAATAATCAATTTATTTTTATTGATTACCGTAACACGTATTTCGTTTAATCCACAAAAAATTGTTTCTGTTTAATTTACACGAAATTTTTTAATGCTTGATACCGGTGATTCGTATTTCGTTACCGAAAAAAATAATCAATTAATTAATAAAATAAAATGAACGGGACAGTTTACAATAGCGAAATTCTTCCCTTAATTTTTTTAGGATTTCTTAAGTTAAGGATTAAAATCAAAAGCTAATAAAAACAATCAAAGTGATGGGTTCAGTTTTTAGAAAGATAACTTATTCACATCCATACCGAACTAACGTCCAAGTGAAATTATACTCAATTAACTTTTTTTTATTAATAATAATCGAAATTTATTAATGTTATAACTACTCAGAAGTAAATTGAAATCTCCTGTGGCTATTGATATACTTTTTTATTATTAAAGTGAAATATAAAGCTGGTGGAAATGATTAGAGTGGATCGCGATTTTTTTGAATTGGTTACTAGAGCACTACATCTCCACTTCGCGTTTCATGTGTGCCAAAAATCAAAATTAAAATGTGATATCAAATAGGTCTCCAACTCAGCGTTATGCTGCAAAGGCAGCGCTGGTATACAGTTGGAGTCTTGTGACTTCACTGAAAAGTGGGTGTGTGATCTTTCAATTACGAGTTATCATACGTGGTATGGCCACGATGTAGCTATATTGTGGTTGTAGCACGAATGGGTTGGCTCGACCGGGGAAAGACCACGCTCTCACAGAATACCAGCGTAAATAGCAGCTTAACGAAACACAGCAGTAGTGTATCGAATGGTGAGTGTAGAGATCCGGAGACCCTTTTTTACCGGAAATGAGACATTCCATCTTAGTCCTCATGGGGGAAAGAACGCATCTGCGTTTTGATTCTTAATCGAGAGTAAATGTAAACGTCTATAGGCTACAGCATCCACTTACCATCAGGTGGACTGTGTGCTCGTTTGTCACATTCTATAAAAAAAATATAATAACCGGCCAAGAGCGTGTCGGGCCACGCTCAGTGTAGGGTTCCGTAGTTTCCCGTCCGTCACAATAAGTGTTCCCACTTATGAGTTTAAAGGTGGGTATCCATTATGTTCGCGCTCCTGCAACTGCTCCCGGTAGTGGGTACTGTTGTTTCCATCCAAGTTCAAAATTATTTTCCTAGAAAGTCCTTATAAAGTTCTACTTTTCGGATTTTTTCATATTTTCTAAACTTATGGTTCAAAATTTAGAGGGGGGGACACATTATTTTTTACTTTTGGAGCGATTATTTCCGAAATTATTGACATTATCAAAAAATGATTTTAGTAAACCCCTATTCATTTTTAAATACTTTTCCAACAATATATCACACGTTAGGGTTGAAATTAAAAAAAATCACTTCCCACTTTACATATAGGGGGGCTACCCTAATAAAACATTTTTTTTCCAATTTTTATTTTACCACTTTGTCGGCGGATTGATACACATATTGGTACCAAATTTCAGCGTTCTAGTGCTAACGGTCACAGAGATTAAGCGAGGACGGACAGACGGACAGACAGACATGGCGAAACTATAAGGGTTCCTAGTTGACTACGGAACCCTAACAAAGTGATTGTTGTTAGAGAACGTAGTGCGCACAGTAAATTTTTTCTACGCATTGAAATATAAGAAATCATTTTTCTACGTAGTTAATGGACTCCGGAAATATTCTGAAACTATCGTCATGGTTAAAATTGATCAGGAGAGCACAACCGTTTATTCTAAAATCTGTCTTTTCGTTTGTGTTTATTAAGCGACGGTATCCGAGAGTAATGTGGACAGCGAACTCAAAAGGTCGTAAGTTCGAATCCGCCATTCGATTACTACTCCTACCACAAGCATTTTAAACTTACTAGGAGTAGTTAATATTAGTACATATTGTTATTAGCTTTGCTGGTATGTTTTTAAAGAAAAAAAATAAAAGAAGTAGGTCACGAACCTTACAATAAGAGAATCAAATTTGACCTTGACAAAGTAGAACACGCAATAATTTAATAGAAAGTAGTTCATTAAATGACCGAATGAATCCATAGTATGCGAGGACAGATCCAAGATACGGCTGCATAAATATCCTTTTCAATGGAATAAACTATATCACAACGTTTGCAACGGCAGTCACATATTGCAGAAGTGACCATCGTTACATTAACTGGATTCATATGATGAATACCAGCTTAAAATAACAGCTTAATATGCTGCTATATTTCGTGTGATGAGTGTAGAGAACCGGAGACCATTTTCGTTGGAAACGTGGAATCTTGCTTAGTCTTTAGATGTAACAACAGATTTTTATTTCGATTCTTAATCGAGGGTAGATGTAGATGTCTATAGGCCACAACATCCACGTACCATCAGGTGGACCCTCCGGACCGAATCTCGAGAAATACACGCGGTACATGCTCAGGGGTCTTTCCCGCGGGCACTTTCTTGACTCTCTACAAGTTATTTACCCTACTCCTTGTCCCTTATGTACCACTCTCAATTTCTTGGCTGGACGAACACTGTCAGCCTTCGGTTCCGGGCAGGTCCTGTTTCCTCACTAGCTTCTCCATAGCCGTTCTCCGCGCATGCCGTCTATGCGCAAACTGTCGCATCCGGCCAAAGCTCTCCTTACCGTCCACGAGGTCCGGGTAGTAAACCGGACCCATCCTTCTGTGTACTATTCCGTCCATCATCTTACATCTCAGGTCATCATACAAACACTTGTCACCTGTATTCTATAAAAAATAAATATGATTATTAAGAGCTAAGCACACACGTGCCGGCATTACGTTCAGCGACCGCCATGATCAGAGTGATAGCACGTTTCGTAACTCTCGCACATCGAACTCGGAACTCGGATTGTCGCTGCAACGTTGATGCATTTAATAGGCTTATCAGTATGTGCGCTCGCGTTTGCCGCCCCGCTGTAACATTACGTTATTGGAATGCAATGTCGTTATTTATTTAGATAATTTGATGATAACGACTTCGATAATGTTGATGTAGGAGGAAGTTACCTATTTGGTGCATTCCATGCGTAAGCGGTTCCAAATATTTATAGTTTTAACATTAAAAATAGTTTTGTTAATAATCGATTATTAGCATATCCAAAGACTGTAGGCTGGTTCATGCGAGGCAGTCATGTTTATGTTTTCAATTTACAGGCTTTTAGGCGAGTTTGAACAAAATATCGTACAGTAGGTACCTAGTCACGATTTTGACACTCGAGAATTTATCGATGTATCGTAACACCGACTGTCCTCCACCCAGCGACCTCAGCACCACCACATCATATTTCAAACGTAGTCCGTTCGGGGCGGCCACCTTGGGCCAGCCACATACGTTCAGTATTCACTGAATGAACCATGCCATGGAAATATATTTGATCAGCTTAACACTGGAGTTTCATTTACATATATATAAAAGTCAATGTGTGTACGTTTGTATGGTCCCTATAGACGCCGAATTGACTGCCTCGTTGGTCTAGTGGTTGTAGTAGGTTGACTACTGATCATGACGGCCTGGGTTCGAATCTCAGGTCGGGCCAAAAAACCAATTATAGACTTTTTGCGTGTAGAAAATCTCAGTAGCTGTCCGGAGTCAGGAAATTGGCGGTGTCTCACTCCCGTGCCTCGGAAAGGAAGTAAAGACGTTGGTTCTGCGCGTAATCTCTCTTCGCTCATGTCGTTTTACCCCCATCCAATAAATCCCATCGGATTATTAGAGTGAGGGAATAGAGAGTGAACCTGTGTTTGCACATACACATGGGCACTAATCTAGTCCTGAGACGATGCCTAGCCTCCGTTGAGGCTGGCCGCCGTGACCGAAATTCGGTCTGGGCGACATCATTATTATTGGATGAATGGATATTAATTTCAATTTTAAGCGATAATCATTAAAGGACAACCAATGAAATTGTTAATTGCGCTTCAAATATTAATTTAAAACATCGTGAGGAAACGTAGATATGTAAATACCACAAACATGTTATGGGATCCTGCGCTGGACACTTCCTTGCCCTAAAACTATCTCAGACAAGAAACCAGGCTTGTGCGAAGGTGTGTGACATATATGCTGCTACTATAGAGTAATAACATATAGCCACTATAAAGTTATAACTATTCATTCATAACGTGTTCATATAGAGTAACAAACGCACGGAAACCGGTTGAATGATAACGATCTAATGCAGCATCGCTTTCTATCGCAACAATGACTCGGCCAAAAAACGCGCTCCCAAGCGCCGCGCGACGACGAGAGCGCCGCCAGTTTACATCATCTGACATCGGACGTCCTCGAACTTGTGATGAACTTTAGGGTCCGCGTTTGTCACAGTCATGGAGCCGTGGGAAAAGTGTAGTAAAAATTAGACAATTTTCTTTTAAATCATAGCATAGAAATATTGTGACATAATAATTAAAAGTATGTGTTGTTAGTTATACTAAATAATAAAAACAATAAATTTAAATGCATACCTAGCTGTCGAGAGCAAAAGGTCTAGGTTAAAAATAATTTAAACTTGGACATTATTTATTTACCGTACCACAAAACAAAAGAGAGTGTTATTTTGTTATTAAGTTAATATGATAAAATACAATGTCATAACTTACCTAGTCCGAGCCAGGGTTGCCAGATGGTCGGGATTCGTCTGGAGACTCCCGACAAAACTCTAAATTTCCAGACAAACAGCTCCACGGAAAGTAAACATATGGTGTTTGATTTAATAAAAGCTGAGTTACCGGCGTAAAATAGCTTAATGCCGCTGTGTTTCGTATAGTGAGTGTAGAGAACCGGAGACCCTTTTTACTGAAAACGAGAGATTCCATCTTAGTCCTCACGGGTGACGCATTTGCATATTGATTCGTAATGGAGAATAAAAATGTAGATGTTTATGGGTCACAGCAACAACTTGCCATCAGGTGCACTATGTGCTCGTTTGTCACCCTATTCTATATAAAAAAAGAATTATACTGAACTTTGAAGTAAATTGTTTGAATTTTAAATCTTTTCTGAATACTACTAAAGGATCCAAATTTGTGGACTGTAATATAGTCCAATGCCAAATACATGATGTAAACCTAAAAATTAAGTGTACTAAATTAGTTTTGTTGTAGTTTTTTTTTTAAATAAGGTGGTATATTAAATTTTTAATACATTTTTTAAACTTCTCTCGTTTATTAACACTCCAGACCGATTAGCTGTCGGTGAAATCGCGGCGGGTCCATCAGCCTACATCGTCGCCGATTCCTTTCACGAATCCATGAATAATTCATTCGCACGTGTCAATAATCTAATACACGTAATCCTATTCATTAAGATTTATTCATTTTATTCGGATACATTAAGTAACACCCGATTAGTTGTGTAATTTCCGTATTTTGATGAATTCGATTACTTGAGTGTATTGGAATGTTTTTAATAGAATAGAATAGTTTGTATTCAATACTTGTTACCCGCCCTGGCTTCGCACGAATCATTTCTGGATATCGACAACAGCGCGACTTACCGGCTCCAAATGTGAATCTAAACTGTCTAGGGAGCCATGCAAACAAACTCAAAAATTTCATCAAAATCGGTCCAGCCGTGGTTGAATTTTAGCGACGCTAACGCACAGGAATTGATTTTTATATAAAGAGGTAGATAACAAGTAATTCTTACTGAAAGTCATATAACATTTATTAAAACTACTTTTACGGATTTTATTGCGTTTAATATATATATATATATATATATATATATATATATATATATATATATATATATATATATATATTAGGGTATTTAATTCTTGACATTTCGGGTGTTTTTCAGCACCCATGGTCACGGGGGACTGGGGTGACTGACGTCCAAATGTCAGTGTTAACCCGGAGTACCTTCAGCTTTTTGAAGTGAAAACTTTTTTAGCGGCGTTGCACACTTCTTTTGTAATGGGTAACAAATAATGATTTCTTATATAACTAACTACTTTTACGTTTAAAATCCGTAAAAGTAGTTTTAATCATGGGTAACAAATGTTAAACTCGCTCCAGGACACGTGACCTGATCGAAAATCGTAAGACGGATGGAGAGTAGGAGAGGAAGTATTCCCCTCTCTTTCTACGGCGCGGCGAACATTTGTGCCTGTAAGAATATCCACTAGCCCATATCGTCCCGTGGGTGTCGTAAGAGGCGGCAGGCGACAGCGGCGTAGTGAAGCAGGAAACGGACAGCGGCATCTTCCTGATAACAACTCAGAATAATAAAAAGCTGCGGCTGCCAACCCGCTTGCCAAGCGTGCCAACTTTTAAAGACTAATCGAAAGATGGATGACATTATTCAAAATAACTTAATGTTCACTTAGAATGTTTGTGTGTGAACGCCTTTACTTACGCAGACTAGACGTTTGAATTAATGCAAATCTATAATCGTCTGGTGATTTGCATTGAAAACAAATCGTTCTTAAGTATGTGTTTTATTTCAATTTTATTGACGGTGCATAGTGAACGAGTTTCCGGCTGGCCGCGTAACGTGTGTTCCATCGTCATCATTACAGCCTGTCATTGCTGTCCATTGCTCCATTGCTGAACATAGGCCTCCCCCAAGTAATGCCAGGAAGCACGGCTCTGAGGCATCTACATACATCGTTTTCCTGCATCTCTAACCAGGTCGTCACACCATCTAGTGTAGTATTGCCCAAATGCAAGACAAGGCGAGACTTAGCCAGTCTTGGTCTTGGTCATGCGCCAATACACCTGATCTTGGTCTTGGTATTGCGCTCCCAGTCTTGGTCTTGCAAAAATATAAGAACAAGACCAGAACTGCAAGACCAAGACCGTTTTTGGTCAACACTAATCTATTGAGTAAAACTATTATTTACGGATTTTATCGCGTTTAATTACTTTAATTTATTTTTTATTATCCCGACGTTTCGGATGCTTTACAGCACCCATGGTCACGGGGGGGGGGGGGGCTCAGATGTTTGACATCCCAATGTCATAGTCAGTCCGGCTACCTTCAGTTTTTGAATATTAATTTTTGATCCGATTTACGCAAAACGAGCTGATGATGAAACTATGACATTAGGACGTCAAACACCTAAGTCCCGCCCCCCCCCCCCCCCCTTGTGACCATCGGTGCTGTAAAGCACCCGAAACGTCGGGATAGTAAAAATAAATTAAAGTTATTAAACACGATAAAATCCGTAAATAATAGTTTTACCCAATGTGTAGTGTTCGAATAAATTTAAGAAATCGTAAAACTAATCTTCTGATTTTTTGTACGTGGTAAAGCCACGCCCGCAACTATATAGTTACGAATGAGTCGACTCAACCGGAATAGAAGGAACCACGCTCTCACAGAAAACCAGCGTTAAATAGCATCATAACGCTGCTGTTTCGTATGGTGAGTGTAGAGAACCGATGACCTTCTTCGTTGGAAACGAAACAGTTAGCCCTCAAGAGTGATAACGCATGTGCAATTTTATTCTTAATCGAAATTAAATGTATGTCTATGGGTCACAGTATCCACTTAACATTAGGTGACTTATGTGCTCTTTTGTCAGTCTGATAATAAATTTAGAAAAAAAATTTTTGGTCTTTTTTTAGGATTAAGTATTGTTTATGCGTGTGTAAGTTTTGTATATGTATGTTAGTATTTGTTTTATTAAATAAATTCCCTTTTTTATAAAAATAAATGTTAAGGACAATTTATTGAAAGATGACAACGGTTAACCGGGTACCCTCTTTACTGGAAACGAGGCATTCCATCTTAGTCCTCAGGGGTGACAACGCATTTGCATTTTGATTCGTAATCGAGGATAGATATAGATGTCTATGGGCCACAGCAACCACTTACCATCTGATGGACTGTGTGCTCGTTTGTCACCCTATCCTATAAAAAAGGTGTGCTAATACAACGGTCGGTCCTTTAACAAATATCTCACTTGGATGTTTGTTTTCACACGTCTTTTCCTTTGACTTTCCCTTTTTTAACAGTTTCGCCATATAAACAAGAATTTTATCATGTTATTCTTAAGTTTCTCTCCCACTTTTGTCGCTTCCCTGCCATGTGAAATGAAAACTTAATTAGTGATTCCTTCTTTGAGGCTTAAGAAGGCAAGCTGTACGCTTCCTTAATAAAATACCCAAAGAGAAAGTAAACTTACCTTTAAATATTGAAAAGTAATACTGCTTTATGTTAAATGTGCTCGGTCATGTTTTCCAGTTCGCACGTACAATCCTATTTAGAAGCTGGAAAATTGAATATGTTATACTAAACGTATGTTATACTGAACGTAGCGATTCTGATAGCTCATTCCCAGAGATTATTATCTATCATGTACTCTTTAGTAGTATATTAACCCTTACTAATCGATTTTTGCTTAACAAAATTTTTAAACTTTTTAAATACATGATAGATAAAATAAAAATATTTTCACTTAATTATTAGCCAGCTGGTAGGTATACTTTGATAATGTTGATCCCCTGTCAGAATCGGAGCTTCCGTGATCGCCGGCAATAGCGGCGAAAGTTAAATTGAACGCTTGGAGCAACCCCAAGGAACACGATAACTTTCAAGTGGTCTCGAATCAATCGGATGGCACTGCATGCTGAGGGTAGTGAGTACTGCCCCCGGGATGAGCTAAATATACAAAAGCGATGGATAGGTACGGTTGCCCCTGGAATCCCTTTCCCCATAATGTAAGAATAAGAGTATATTTGAGATAACCTGTCCATTGCCCTCGCAGCGGAGGGAGATAATCTTATGCTGAAAATCTATTCTTGTTGTTACCTAGGAGAGTGACCACAGAATTTAAAAAAAATATTTGTTGTTTTTAAAGCTTTTCTTTTAGGCGTTCAGATTCTATTATCATACTAATAGTGGATCGATTTATTCAAATCAGCGAAACTCACTTTCGTAACGCACTCTTAATTATCTTTTATAGTATAAGTGTGACAAACGAGCGCACAGTCCACCTGTAGATGCTGTGGCCGATAAACATCATCTGTCTTCGATTAAAATCTATTACGGTTACGTAGAGTATCCGTAGACTATTACGGTTTGTGTCAGATATAGACACTACTACAGCAATCGAGCATCACGACCGCAGACACTAGTCCGTGCTAACAATACCCGATAACCCTTCCAAGCAAAGCGAAACCCCACAAGTGGTTACGTTGCGTATGTTACGTCAATTGTATGACTTCCTTATAACGGATAGTTACCTATTTATGCAAACACGGCTAAATTGAAATTCGCACATTTGTTTATAACAAATCGAATACACAAAGTTTGAATTAGTCTAAGTTTTTTTTTTACTGAATCCTTATTTAGATACTAGGGATTATCTGTCTTCGCGTGAATAGGATCTGTAAATGTGATGTAACTCCTGGTATTGCTCTCTATCGGTTTGTGAAGTGTCTTTAGCTTAGACATAAATAACTTTAGCGGTTGCTCAGATAGCCTTTCGGTTAGACAGACGGATAGGTAAAAGTGAAATTGTTGAAAGCAAATGTTCAAACCAATAAAGATATTCAAACAAGGTACTAATAATTTAAGATAATCATCTAGTGCCGTGTAGTGGCGGTTAAGAATATCCACTACCCCATATCTTCCCGTGGGTGTCGTAAGAGGCGACAGAGGGAGACAGGCAGGAGATGGGCCGCAGCATCTTCCTGATAACAACAATTACACAAAAAAAAACTGCGGTTGCCAACCCGCTCGCCAAGCGTGGCAACTATGGCAATATACCCCCCATGAACAATAACACAAACAGACGGCCCCAGTCCCCGGCGGCCCCGCTATTCCTGGCTACGGTGGCGACCATGGTAACGGCGGGGCAGGGGGTGCTAAGAATCTCCGGTGGAGGTTCGGTTGCCACCTACGACGACTCGACCTGGCAACATTTAACGCACGCACACTGAGGACTGACGAGAAGATCCTGGAGCTGGAAGAAGAGATAGACAAGTTGCGCTGAAGTATTATAGGATTATCCGAGGTCCGAAGAGAGGGGGAGGACACGGTGATTCTCGAATCCGGCAACTTGTTCTATCACCGGGAGGGCGACCATCTGTCCCAAGGAGGTGTCGGATTTATCGTCCATAAGTCTCTCGTCAACAACGTTGTAAAGATTGGGAGTGTGTCGACGAGGGTCGCGTACCTGATACTCAGAATCACCAAACGGTATTCGCTGAAGGTCATACAGGTTTACGCACCAACCTCGGCACATCCCGATGAGGAGGTGGAGGAAATGTATGAGGATATTTCCAAAGCCATGCATTCCTCCAAAACCCACTACACGGTGTTGATGGGAGACTTCAACGCAAAACTAGGCACAAGAGAAAGCGGTGAGCTGAAGTTAGGGAAATTTGGAGTAGGGCAACGGAACCGAAGGGGCCAGCAGCTGGCCGACTTTATGGAGAAAGAGGGACTCTTTATGATGAACTCTTTCTTCCAGAAGCGGCCCCACAGAAAGTGGACCTGGTCGAGCCCCGACGGTTCGACAAAAAATGAGATTGACTTCATTATGACGACCAGACGCCAACTGTTCAGTGATGTCTCAGTGATCGCAAGGGTGAAAACTGGCAGCGATCACCGAATGGTTGGAGGCACACTGAACCTAAACGTTAAGTTAGAGAGGTCTCGTCTAATGAAGTCTACGCTCCGTCCCCCTCGTGCTCTAATCCAGAATCCCGAAAACCTTCAGCTCGAGTTACGCAACCGCTTTCAGTGCCTACAAGATTGCAATGCAGTGGACGATATGAATGACAAGCTCGTGGAAACTGTCCATGCGGTCGGAGCTAAGTTCTGCAAGACCCGCCGCAGAAGAACACAAAAACTCTCCGATCACACTCTTAATCTCATGGCTGTTAGACGGGAGATGAGGCTGCAATCGTCAACAGATTTGACAGCATACAGGCAACTGAACAGACAGATCTCCAAATGCATGCGGCGAGACTTACGCAACTTTAATACTGCTCGTATTAAAGAAGCGATCGAGCGGAACCAGGGCTCCAAAGTCTTTGCCAGAGATCTGTCTGCCCGTAAGAGCCAACTGTCAAAGCTGAAGACTGAGTGTGGCAGCATCGTTTCCGGGACACCTGAGATTTTGAGTGAGATTGAGAGGTTCTATGGGCAGCTGTACACATCATCGTTGGAGCCACACGCAAGTGTGAGTAACGATCCAAGAGCAAGTCTTATCCGACACTATTCCGATGATATCCCGGACGTCAGTCTAAGCGAGATTAGAATGGCTCTCCAGCACCTTAAAAACGGCAGGGCCCCAGGTGAGGATGGAATTACAGCGGAGCTTCTGAAAGCGGGTGGAACACCGGTACTTGAAGTCCTTCAGAAGCTCTTCAATTCCGTCCTCCATGGTAGCACTACTCCAGAGGCGTGGAGCAGAAGTGCGGTGGTCTTGTTCTTTAAGAAAGGCGACAACGCTCTCTTGAAGAACTACAGACCGATTTCCCTTCTGAGCCGCGTCTACGTGCTGTTTTCGAGAGTCATTACGAATCGTCTCGCACGCAGACTCGACGACTTCCAGCCTCCCGAACAAGCCGGTTTCCGAAAAGGCTTCAGTACCATAGACCACATACATACCCTGCGGCAGATTGTACAGAAGACTGAAGAGTACAATTTGCCACTTTGCCTGGCGTATGTGGACTATGAGAAAGCCTTTGATTCCGTCGAAATTTGGGCGGTGCTGCAGTCCCTTCAGCGGTGCCAAGTTGACTGTCGGTATATCGAAGTGCTGAAGTGTTTGTACAGTAGGGTTACGATGGCTATCCGAGTACAGAACCAGAGCTCGAAACCTATCCAACTGCAGAGAGGTGTAAGACAGGGTGACGTTATATCCCCGAAACTCTTCACCGCTGCTTTGGAAGACGTTTTCAAGCTACTGGACTGGAAAGGATACGGTATTAACATCAATGGCGAGTACATCACTCACCTTCGATATGCCGACGATATAGTCCTTATGGCAGAATCGCTGGAGGACTTAAGCACTATGCTCAATGACCTCAATAGTGCCTCCCAACGGATAGGTCTTAAGATGAACATGGACAAAACAAAGATCATGTTTAATGTCCATGTCACACCTATGCCGGTAGTTGTTGGGAGCACTATGCTCGAAGTTGTTGACGAGTACGTTTACCTGGGACAAATAGTCCGAGTAGGTAAGTCCAACTTCGACCGAGAGGTCAATCGACGGATTCAACTCGGCTGGGCAGCGTTCGGGAAATTACGACATATCTTCTCGTCAGGTATACCTCAATCTCTAAAAACTAGATTGTACAACCAGTGCGTGTTGCCAGTGATGACTTACGGATCTGAGACGTGGTCCTTCACTGCTGGCCGTATGAGGACGCTCAAGGTCAGCTCACGAGCTCAGCGAGCTATGGAGAGGGCTATGCTCGGAGTTTCTCTGCGTGATAGACTCAGAAATGAGGATATCCGCAGTAAAACCAGAGTGACCGACATAGCCCAACGGATTAGTAAACTGAAGTGGCAATGGGCCGGCCATATAGCTCGAAGAACCGATAACCGATGGGGAAGAAAGGTTCTCGAGTGGCAGCCTCGTACCGGTAGGCGTAGTGTAGGGCGACCCCCCACTAGATGGAGTGACGACCTGGTAAGATAAGCTCAGGACCGTGCTTTGTGGCATTACTTGGGGGAGGCCTATGTTCAGCAGTGGACTTGTGAAGGGCTGTAATGATGAATGATGATGATGAATCATCTAGTTCATTAGTATAAATAATACAAAGAAATTCCTACCCTAGCCTGTGTCAAGATCAAAAATGCCTACTAAATTTATTGTAGGGTGAATATGATTTGAATTTCGATAGATTTCAATTTATTTATTTAATTAAAAAATTTTGTATTTATTTTTTGTAAAATATCAGTGCCTTAGGTTTCTACTCCGTTTAAATATTACACCCTATTTTTACATACATATAATCACGCCTCTTTCCCGTAGGGGTAGGCAGAGACCACTTCTTTCCACTTGCTACGATCCTTACATACTTGTTTCGCTTCGTCCACTTTCATTATTCCCTTCATACATGCTCTACGGTTTAGGGTACTCTTAACCTGGCCTTTTTTCAAGACGACAATTTGGTCTAGAAAAGTCCGCCTAGGTCTACCCCTTCCAGCACTTTCATTCACACTCGCCTTATACACTTTTTTCGTCAATCGTTCTTCATTCATTCTCTCGATGTGGCCATACCATCTCAGCATACCTTTCTCAATTTTTGTCACTACATCTTCTTTCAGACCACAACGTTTCCTTATCTCACTATTTCTTATCGTGTCACTCAGTTTAACTCCTATCCTATCCTTCTTAATGCTCTCATCTCAACTGCATTTATTCTACTTTCATGTTTCTTCTGCCATACCCAACTTTCACTTCCGTACATGAGTGTCGGAACCAACACCCCCTCATGCACAGCCAAACGAGCCTTGTTAGACACCTTCCGACTGCTCATAAAGGAGTGCAAAGCTCCATTCACCATGTTTCCTGCATTCACTCTTCTTTCGATATCACTCTCACACTTTCCATCTCTTGTAAACTTTGACCCCAGATACACAAACTCTTTCACCTGTTCAATTTGTTCATCTTCAATCACGATATTGCAGTCTGTCACTGCCTCATCTTTTTCAAACACCATCACTTTCGTCTTCCTTACATTCATCTTCATTCCCTTTCTAACAAAAGCTCCACTCATAGCAGTTACCATCTCCTGCAACTCCTCGGCCGAAGACGCAAGTAATACTTGGTCATCAGCATAGAGAAAACATTTGACGAGTAACTCATTCATTCTCAACCCACTTTCATTCTCTTTTAAATCTGTCAAACAATTGTCCATGAACAGATTAAACAGCCACGGTGACGCTACACATCCCTGTCTAACACCTTTTTCGATATTAAACCATTCAGTGTATGCCCCGTTTATCCTTACATAAGCACTAGAATCCCTATAAAGAGATTGCAATGCTCGTATGAGGATACTACTCACACCGTTCATGGACAGTGCTGACCACAATTCATTCCTCACCACTCTATCATAGGCCTTTTCTAGATCTACGAAGGCGCAGTAGACTTTCTTGTGTTTAGCCAAACACTTTTCGGCTATGCACCGCAAGGAAAAGACCTGATCCGTACATCCCATTCCCTTTCTAAATCCCGCTTGTGCATCCCATACTTTCTCGTCTGTTTCATTCACAACCCTTTCAATCACCACTTTCGCATACAATTTACCGACGACGCTAAGAAGGCTTATACCACGGTAATTTATGCAGTCCTGCCGTGATTTTATCACCCTATTTTTTCCAGACGGTAAAAAAGGTCATCTAGTATAGAAAAATCAATTGCTGTCCGGTATTCTCACTTAAATTCGAAAGCGGCTTGTGCGGTACTGATTAATTTTTTGTGTGGCTATTGAGTGGGTCCTTGGATGATTGGAACCCGGTAGGTGGCGCTGTTGTCGAGATCCAAAAATCACTCATGCGAAGCCGGGGCAGTTCGTTAGTGGATAATAAATGCACAATACTTGGTAGAGCCACGCTCTAGCTATGTTATGGTTGTAGAACGAATAGATCAGCTCGACCGGAGTAGAGCACGCTCTAACAGAATACCAGTGTAAAATAGCAGCCTAATGCTACTGTTTTTCGTATGGTGAATGTAGAGAACCATAGACTCTTTTTACTGGAAACGAGGCTCAGGGTTGACAACGCATTTGCATTTTGATTCTTTATCAAGGGTAGATGTATATGTAGAGCCATGCTGCATCTACATTGTGATTGTAGCATGAGTGATGATGAACGCATGATCATTTTGATTCTTAATAGAGGCTAACTGTAAATTTCTATGAGTCACAGCATCCACTTACCATCAGATGGACTGTGTGCTCTACGTACACAATAAAATGTAAGAAGACAAGGAACTGAAGGCAATCTAGATAAAAACAAGCGTTCGACCTAGTAGGTTAAATTTTAGAACGACGTCCTTGTAATTGAATTATCGCAAAGATAACTTATTGACGTATCACTATGATACTGTATCGTCGATAAACGATTCATGAAATCAAACGATGAATCTACACGTCCCAATGTCATAGTTAACCATGGCTACCTTTAGATTAAAATTATGAATTTATAGTCCGATCTATGCAACGTCGATATTATACAGGAAGATATTAAAGTTAGTTTGAGGTCGTAAGGAGTTACATACTTGCTTTTTCATATTCTCCGTTCTTCCATATCAATAATATATTGTACTATATCTATAAGCACGGAGCATTAAACAAATTTAAACGTTTTATTAAATAAAAATGGTACTAGAGGGGTTATTATAATATCAAAGAATTCATAAATCAAAATAACCATGATCGCCGCCATGCTGCTTCTATAAAAATTAATGCAAAAATTGTACAAAATAAATTATTGTAAAGCGAAATGTGTATAAAAAAATGTCCCGCTGGGTTTTTGCTGGTTCTTCCCAGGACAGAGGTTTTTTCCGTACAAGTGGTAAATAAAAAAATGACTTTCATTAAGTATTATGTACCTAATAATATATATTGAATAAAATCATTCATTTCATTTCACGGCTACTTTTAGTTTATAATTATTCATTTTTGATCCGAACTCAGAATGAACTATGTACAAGAAATGGAAAGAGAAAATCCTCGTGTGTTCAAACTTGATCGACTCTGCCACATGTAGAAGTGTTTCAGTAGTTCGCGATAATAATGCGTCATAAATAATTATACGACATTGTTCCCTCATATCCCGTATGCATTGGAAGCATTAAGTACTGAAAGAAATATTTAAATAATCTCACGTTTACATTCTTTAAGCATAAAGTAATTACAAAAGTTTTTGTTTCAAAGGAGCTTTTGAAAAGTCAAAAAAGCGGATCTTATGAGAAAAAGCCACAAGAAAATTACAAACTACGTTACGAGGGCGGCACTGAAAATTTCGGGAATCAAGGAAATGACACAACATTACTATTTAAAAATGTATTTATTGCTTTTCGAAGTATTCTCCGCGAAATTTGACACATTTTTCCATACGATGGAACCAATCATTGAAGCAACCATTCCATTCGGAAGTTGGAGTCTCCAAAATGGCCCTTTTGTAGGCGTCCACAGCTTCTTCAGGTGATGAAAATCTCTGTCCACGCAATTTATTCTTTATTTTAGGGAAAGTATAGAAATCATTAGGGCTTAGGTCGGGGCTGTACGGCGGAAGGTCTAATAATTCTATGTTTTCTTGCTCTAATAACTCTTTTGTTCTGTGTTAGGTGTGAGAACTCGCATTGTCGTGATGGAGGATGATGCGGCGGTTGCAGTTCTCTTTACGGAGTTCAGAAACGACCTGTGGCAAACAAATGCTAGCACCATTTTGCATTAACCGTTCTTTGTCCCTCAAGAGAAATAGTCGTAACATGGCCGGTTTTGGAGACAAACGTGGCCACCATTTTTTTTTGCAACACTCCGTGAACGAACAATTTTTGTTAGCTTTGACTCATTTTTGAACACAAAAACTCGTGACTGGTTTTTTGTTTCGGGTTCGTACGCGTATATCCAAGATTCGTCACCTGATACGATGTTGTATACAGCATTTGAGGATCCTGCGTGGAATCTTTCGAGAGTACGCACCAAGTAACGCGAGCCGCTTTTTGCTCTTCACAGAGCGAATGCGGTATCCATCGGGAAAACAACTTTTTTACAGCTAATTGTTCATGCAAGATTATTTGTATTTGACTCATGTTAATGTTTAAAATTGCTTGAATTTCGCTGTATGTAACATGTCGATCTTCCTCAATCAGCTTACGCACAGCATCAACGTTTTCTTGGGTGACTGCAGTTTTTGGACGACCTTGACGGGGAGCATCACTGAGCTTGACACGTCCACGTTGAAATTCAGCAAACCAGCGATAAATTGTGGTTTTGGATGGGGCTTCATTACCAAATGCAGAAATCATCCGGTGAACACACTGTTTATGTGTTAAACCACTTCGAAAGTCATAATAAATCATCGCTCTTGAATTTTCTCGAGTCAATTTCATTTTTTCAACGACTAAAAAAGTTTGACAAAACCTTGTGCCAAGACCGAGAATCTTTTTTTAAACAAATAAATGGTATTCGATTTTTAAAACAAAGGAGTTTTCAATTAAAAAGATTTTAATATGACGGGAACAGTGGAAATATTCCATTCCCGATACTTTTAGTGCAGCCTAGGTGTAAGTATTAAGATACACTATAATACTATTGTTCTCCCAACGGTTACAATTTAACCTTTACAAATATTGTTAAAAATATATTAAGTAGTTCGTACGTATGTGAACAAATGGAAGATTACTCTCTACCGTCATTCCTTCCTATTTTTTTATTTTATACCCTCAGTTCAATCACATGTTACGCCCATAAGTCAAGAAAATCTAGGTTTATAATTTTTAGAAGAAGCTTTTGCGGCAAACGTATCTACAGTACACCTGATGGTAAGTGGCTGCAGCCAACTACAAATAGGCTACAGATGCTTATATTTACGCGAACACTACACATGATTAAAACTACTTTCACGGATTTTATCGCTTTATTTTTACTTTTAATTACTTTTATTTTTAATTCCCGACGTTTCGGGCGCTTTTCAGCACCCATGGTCACGGGGGACTGAGATAACTGACGTCCCGATGTCATTGTTAAACCCGGGGTATCTTTAGCTTTTTTAATTATTGTTTATGGTCCGATCTATGCAAAATGAACTGACTATGTCCTGAGGTCTTGCAGTGGTATGCTTGGGTTTAGTTTTAATTTTATTGATTATAGGATCCCAAGCAGGTGGTAGTATCCAGCCTCCTTCTCTACTGAAATTAGGATGTTTTTTAATTTCGATAGCCTCACGTATCATCCTTGGTAGGAATCGGTGTTCTTTCGCGAGGATTTGTGGTCTATCAAATCTGATGTAATGGTTGGGGCCGTCTAGGATATGATCACAAACTGCAGACTTCCCGGAACGTTGATGCTTCACATCAGCTATATGTTCTTTTACGCGGGTCCTAATTGATCTTTTTGTTTGTCCTATATAAGAGAGACCACATTCACAATCAAGCTTGTACACTCCTGCATCTTGTAGAGGAATATCACACTTGACGGATGGTAGGAACTGACTAATCTTCTTCGGCGGCTTGTAGAATGTTCTAATAGAAGCTCGCTTCAAGATATAGCCAATCTTGTCTGTGACACCTCTGACATATTGGTAGTACAGCAGGCACACGCTCGACTGTGGCCGGCTTCACTCGGTCACTGTGACGTAGGCGCGGGACCCGAAAAACGTAAACGTAAAAATAAACGTTAAAAGTAAAAATAAACGCGATAAAATCCGTAAAAGTAGTTTTAATCAGGCTACAGATGCGTTCAAAGATTTCTATGTACTAGAAGTCTTTGGATGCGTCACCTCTGGAGACAAAGATGAAATGCTTCACAGGCTGTAACTATACTGGCTCCCTATACCTGTCAGACCAGAACACTGCAATAAAAGCACTCATTTTTGGGGCAGAAGTAGGTAAGACGACGGTTTCTGCCCAGATGGGCACCTAGACAGTTCACCACACCGTCTGCCCGTTATGCCAATAACACCCTCAATGACCTCTTATTTCGACAAGGAATGCTATAGGTATAGAATAAACTTATTTATACATTTAGTTAATTGGTACGACACACTACATTCTAATCTACTTGAACTGGCTATGAGTTTAGTTTCTTGTTTGTTAAAACTTTCTCTTGTTGCTAAAATTAAATGCAATTAAATCTGCGTTACTGGTGTATCATAGTTATACAACGCAAGTGTTTCGCATACGAGTATATTATTCTGTGTGAAATCATACTTCAATATGTTGTTTTATTAAAACTATTATCCCTTCCAGCAAGGTCCAACTTAGACTACGTTTTATTACATGAAGGCAATATAATTTGAAGCTGTGCTACTCGTAGCTCTGGAGCTAAGCGCTCGCTGTACAGTACGCGAGCAACCCGCGTACGACCAATGAAACTGTTAATTGACATTTTAGGTGTTGATTTACTACGTGCTCAGCGGTAAAAGAAAACATCCTAAGTGTAGGAACTTGACCCTTTGCACTTGTGACTGGAATGCGCTCGGCGGCAAGCGGCAAACGCTAGTCGTTCCCCGTCACATTCATTATTGTATCGCCGGTACCAATATCTTTATTTGTGAAACTGTGGATTCCGAATAGAAACATCAGTGGCATTTGTGACCTTTATTAATAGACACCTTCAGCACCTGCTGTGAGTCATAATACAGGACTGTTAGGTGTAAGTAACTAGTACCAACAGCAACACCCACGTACTATGTATGTTGAGAATTACGCCCGTACATGAGAAAACCTGCATGTCTGATTAATAAGAATTCGAATACCTGTTGAAGTTCAACGCGTGGCGGACATTTGCCATAAAGTCAGCTGTGGGACGTATATAGGATTTAACCTTAATTATAAATTAATTAAGATAATGATATAGTTGCGTAGTAAACTGAATAAGAATGCTTCATTGAATAGATAACCCTTATCTAAAATTAGGTTTGCATTGGAAAGAAAGTTTTTTATTTATATGGTGTTCATAAATCATAGCTTTTAGCTTACACTTTTATCAGCGAGGCCGCCCATTGGTTCACGTTCTTTTTTGCTCCTTTTTTGTTTATGTTTTTATTTTCTTTTGCCGTACAATAAAGTGTTAAATAAAGATATGTAGTAGTATCTTTCTATTGGTTAAAAGTAGTTTTACGGATTTTATCGCGTTTAATTTACTTGATTTTTAATTCCCGACGTTTCGGATGCTTTCCAGCATCCTAGATACTATCTACTTCGATCTGATATATATGGTATGTACTCCATTATAGTCGTCACCGGACAAATTAAATAAATAAATACAGTTCCTTATACAAAAGCGAGTAAACAACATTATTTAGCAATGTTAAATATGTAGTTTTAATATTAATAATTGAATTATTGAAATATTTGGCGTTTGCTTCTTTTCTGCAAGTCCTTTTGCCAGTTGGCGAAGACCTCCTCTAATCTTTTCCATTCCGGTCAATCTCTGGCCACTCCACTCCATGTTATTCCTGCAACCTGTCTGATATCATCATCCCATCTTTTCTGTTGTCTTCCTCTTCTCCTTTTGCCTTCCCTTGGATTTCATATATGTATATGTTTCATATATAGAATATTTTGCTTTATTTTTTATCATCACTATTTATAATATTTTTTACTATCGGCGTCATCGTCATCACCCAGTACATATTCGGCCACTGGTCTTTACCAAGTTGAAAGGGTTTAACGTTTAAATTTTGTCTGCCATTTCTTTTGGTTGACTTTGGCCAGGATACATCGAGATGTACTTGTCATAACAGTGAACAACGGTGCGAAGGTTACCCAAAGGCGCGGGACGGCCGACGCGCGTTCCGCTCTGTTTCAGTTCCGCTTCTTATGTTCGCCGTACTTCACCGAATTCTCTACTGCGTTATATCAGAGCTTTTTAATTCAGTCTTTAATTATAGACATACCTCGTCCACTACACTGCTTAGCGTCGGGTATTTACTTAATTTGTACGCTTGCTAATTGGTCCCGTTCACTGGTGACACCAAAATTTGCACTCATCTAGGAAAAATTACATTAAATATGAATACTTCCGTCTATGAAGTTTGTCGTCACGGAACAATTTACACAAACCCTAATAAAATGTATTGGAAAGTTAATAGAAGATGTAGGTTGAATAATATAAATCAGGTATTCAAAATCTATGATAAGGAAAAATACTTAACTCCCCTTCCTATTCATGATTCATGTTTGGGTCCAGTCCCTCGCTCATTACGAAAGTACTTGGAATACACTGCACCGCGCCCCTCTACTTCGAGTTGATTGTTAGTTAGTATATATATAATCTGAATCTCGGAAACGGCTCCAACGATTTTCATAAAATTTAGTGTCCAGGGAGTTTCGGGGGCAATAAATCGATCTAGCTAGAATTTATTTCTAGAAAACGTCTTTTTTCCGTGTTTTCAGGCATTGAAAAACTGCTACAATATAAGAATGTAAATTTTGACACTGTGTTAATGATCGCAATAGCTCAAGTGGATATCGAGCGGTCGCAAAATCGTAATGCCTTGGTTCGCGTCCTGTCTTTGGTCCGACTTTTTTTTTTCAAGTTCCTTTCTTTTGTGAGAAAATCTATTATGTCGAGCCCTTTTTTTAGTATTTTTTAAAAATACGAAAATTTTAATTAAACTAATTGCGCTCATGATTTTTTATTCAAATAACCAGTTCAGTTTTTTCTATTATGTCAATAAGATGTTTCATAAGTATGTAATTTGTATCAAAATGTAATTTCAAAAAAAAACGAGCAAAGGTCGTTCATCCAGGTACTATATATATATATATATATATATATATATATATATATATATATATATATATATATATATATATAATCTCATACGAAACAAACAAGCAAGGATATCATATAACGTAGTCTCTGCCTACCCCTCGTGGTAGGGTACTACGATTTCCATTAGGCATGATCCTGACACCTCTCACCTCCATTACATTCATATATCTACGCATACATGCTCTTCGGTTAAGAGTACTCTTAATCTGGCCCAATTCAATTTTCATTCAATATATCGCCAATTTGGTTGATAAACTGTCGTCTAGGGCGTCCCTTGTCGACTCTGCCGTTAACTTCTGTAACATAAATTTGCTTTTTCACTGTTTGTGAGTTGTTTATGAACACACGGCACGCACGTAGGTGAACTTGACATTAAAATCGATACAGCGCTGAGGAGCGAATGGCGAGTCGGGCACGTACATAACTTGAAATCAAACTATATTACTATTAATCTTTTAAAGATTGAGAGTGACAAACGAGCACACAGTCCACTTGGTAGTTAGTGAATGTTGTGGCACAAAGACATTTATCCTCGATTAAGAATCAAAATGTAGAAGCATTGTCACCTCTGAAGCCTCGTTGCCAGTAAAAAGGGCATCCTGACCAGTTTGCACAGGCGACGCCCCCCCCCCCCCCCTCACCCCATCACATCGTCGACAACTACCGTAGCATACTGGGGCCGCATAAGTTCATATATTTTATATTTACTATGATCCATCTATCAGTGACCTATTAGTTCATTACTATTTTACGCTGGTATTCTTTGAGACCGTGTTCTTTCCTCGAGCCGACCTATTCGTGCTGCTATGGTAGCAACAATAAAATTTAAGCGTGGCTCTTCTACGTTAAAAAAATAAAGCGGTATTTAGAGTAGCGATTTCTATACGATTAAACATTACATTCAAATCAAAATACTTAAGGAGGAAATATGAGGTATAAGTTGATATTAAAGTTAGTATATTTAATTTTTATAATATCAGTGACTTAAACAAGCTAACATTCCACCTAAAGACAAGCGTACATTTCATGATCAATGAGGAAATATATACAAACTGGTCGCAGACGTATTGCATCAACTATTTGTCCTTGTTACAAACATACAAATTTAGAAAATAAGCAAGATCTATACAAATTCAGAAAATATACAAAATCTTAGTAAATAATAAAATAACCATTGCATTCTGTAGGTTTGTAATATACACTTGACCTGACTTGACTATGTGCAACTAAAGAACAAAGGCTTGCCGGGTCGATAGCGAAAACAGGGCGATCAAGGGTTAGACAGTCGTCGTAGCCAGACAACTTTTTTGAAAGAGGAGTGAGGGTTGTACGTAGGGTTGCCAGCTCCCATTTTATGTTTTAGAGCATTTAATAAGATTAAATAAAAGACATAGAATAAAAATGAAGGATATCACATAACGTTTCCAATAAAATGCTATTGTATTACCACATTACCAGTAGTCTCATTTTATGTCCGACCGATTATCACCAGATATTTTATATCTGGCGAATATTTTTAGAATTTTATACAAAAAATCTTTGAAATATTTTATGTGTTTTTATTCGCATATATGTTACGCTAGTTTGTATCACACCTTAGCTATTATCTCGGCCCTCTAATTAAAACTCGAACGGCAGCCGCTAGAGGTGTAACTGTTTACCGACGTTAATAGCCGTAATGCAGACAAATCGCTCACACCAACGCATTCGCGAGATAATTACGAGTATACCCAGCGGCAACTTGAACGCGGCGAGCGGACTGTGTCGCGAACTGTAATGCATCCGTGCTTGTATGACTAAGGTGTATTTTTGTATGAAACGTGTGGGTTCCCCTAGTTGCAATATTGGGACTTCTTTTATTTATGTTTCTTGCATCTTTTAGAAGAGCGTCACTTCATCCTAGCCCTACAATTCCTCAATTCGTTTACTGGTACGTGCCCGCCACTCGAGTCCTTCCCAATCGGTTGTCGGTTCATCGAGCTATATGCTCGGCCCATTGTCACTTCAGTGTACTGATCCGTTGGTCCATGACGGATATCTTCATTACGAAGCCTAACTTCCAGATACGGCCAGCAATTAAGGAACGAAAATTCCTAACACGTCTCACAGAATTTCAACGTAAAATGGCAGCTCAATGCTGCTATGTTTCGTATGGGGAGCGTAGAGAGCCGGAAACCTTTTTTCACTGGGGACGAAACTCCGTTGTAGCCCTCAGGGTTGACAATGCATCTGCATTTTGGTTCATAATCGGGTATAGATGTAGATGTCTTATGGGCTACAGCATCCACTTACCATCGAGTAGACTGTGTGCTGCTCGTTTTTATCCTCATTCTATAAATATAACATCAATAACATTGTTTATATCGACGTACCCAGTGTCCAGCGGACGTTACTCATTGCCAACTGTACTTATTGCGGTCTTTCGCGTTGTGC
This sequence comes from Parnassius smintheus behrii, assembly GCA_036936625.1. NCBI lineage: Eukaryota > Metazoa > Arthropoda > Insecta > Lepidoptera > Papilionidae > Parnassius > Parnassius smintheus. The sequence continues at coordinate 62,128,563 of JAUPFT010000001.1, read as the reverse complement.
CCGCGCGTGATAACTTGGTTGAATCACTACGTTGACTAATCCCACGTCCCACACAATGGGGATATGCTACTGCTGAAATACAATTTACTTAGAATTTACTTTATTTTGAAATGTAATTTACCAAATGCAAAAGTTTTAGCTGATTAGTGACCGCCAATACGGTTTTCGCCGTGGTCGGTCAGCTGGTGATCTTCTGGTCTACCTCACTCACAGATGGGCGGAGGCAGTAGAGTTTAAGGGGGAGGCATTGGCCGTTAGTTTGGACATTGCGAAGGCCTTCGATCGGGTTTGGCACAAAGCGCTTCTTTCGAAGCTCCCTTCCTATGGGCTTCCCGAGAAATTGTGCGATTGGATCACCAGCTTTCTTGCAGATCGGAGCATCAAGGTCGTTGTAGACGGTGCAAGCTCCGATTGCAAGCCTATTAATGCTGGTGTTCCACAGGGCTGCGTGCTATCGCCAACGCTGTTTCTTCTGCATATCAATGATATGTTGCATACCCGTAACATTCATTGCTATGCAGATGACAGCACTGGTGATGCTCTTTACACCGGCCGAGCCAATATTTCTCGGGAAAACGTCTCCGAGTGCCGGGACAAACTTGTGTCTGAAGTCGAGTCTTTGCTGAACAGAGTCTCGGATTGGGGACGACTAAATCTAGTCCAGTTTAACCCACAGAAGACACAAGTTTGCGCGTTAACCGCTAAAAAGAACCCCTTTGTCGTATCCCCTCAGTTTCAAGGCACTCCCCTTGTTGCCTCAGCCAGTATCGGAATCCTCGGCGTCGACATATCGAGTGACGTGCAGTTTCGTGGTCACTTGGAAGGGAAGGCCAAATTGGCCTCTAAAAAGCTTGGCGTGCTCAGCAGAGCGGGACAGTATTTCATGCCGGCACACCGCCTGCAATTTTACAAGGCGCAGGTTCGGCCGCACATGGAATACTGTTCCCATCTCTGGGCTGGGGCTCCCCAGTACCAGCTCCTTCCACTTGACCGCATCCAGCGCAGAGCGGCTCGAATCGTCGACGACCGAGTGCTATCACGGGGAGTGCTCTGAGGAACTGTTCGGATTAATCCCAGCCGCCAAAATTCGTGAACGCACTACACGGCAAACGTCCCGATACCATCCACAACATCTGGATGCTTGGCGGTCCACCACTGTACGTTTCACAAGGAGTTTTCTTCCACGTACAACCTCTCTGTGGAATAGTTTACCACCGGCGATTTTTCCGGACCGATACGACCTGGGGACCTTCAAGAAAAGAGCTTACTCCTTTCTAAAGGGCCGGCAACGCACCCGCAATTCTCCTGGTGTTGCGGTTGTTCATGGGCGGCGGTAGTCACTTAACATCAGGTGAGCCGCATGCTCGTTTGCCCCCTCTTCCATAAAAAAAAAAGTTTTGTACGTAATAAGTGTCTTTTGGCCTCTTCTCAAAACACTGACCACTGAGCCACTTGGTTATTTCATCTAGTGAGGTTCACTCTACAATTCTCTTATCGATATGTGGCTGTCATTCTAACCTTTCTTTCCCATTAGTTATCACTTGTACGAGCTATATGGCCAGCCTATTGCTACTTCAGCTTACTGATGCTAAGAGCCTTAATTCAACTTTGGACTTTTTTATGTAATAAGGTTGACAAACGAGCACATAGTCCACCTGATTGCAAGTGGAAGCCGTGGCCCACAGACATATAGGTACATCTTTCCTCAATTAAGAATCAAAATGCGGATGATTTCTAGTAAAAAGGATCTTCGGTTCTCTATACTCACCATACGAAACCAAGTAGCATTAAGTTGCTGTTTTACGCTGTAACTCTGTAATAGCGTTGTCCTTTCCCGCTCGAGCTGAGCCATTTGTGCCACCAGTAAAATATAGCTGGACTTGACTACTTGGACTGTGTCTGCGGGCCACGGAATACACTTATCCGTGGTGTGAACTGTATTTTCGTTTGTCTGTGTGGATTCAATTAAAACCATTATATTTTAAACGAAACTAATTTTACATACATTATCCCATTTAATTTAAACCTGTTTATAATTCCCGACGTCCTGGCAAGTAGCCAGGAGTCCCCATAGTCACGAGGGGATTAGTGTTTGACGTTCTAATGTCATAATTTACGTGGGCTACCTTCACCTTCTAAATACTAATTTGATCCGATCTACGCATAACGAGCTTACATTCTTTTGAAGGGTGTTCTTGTGAGGATTGATGAATTGGATTCCATTTTTTTTTTTGGATTTCGTTGGATGGAATTCTACCATAGAATACTATAATAGATACATAATAGAATGGGGGATGTGGGCGGAGCCAGTGTAGCCACTAAAATGTCACTAACATATCAATTTACACGTATAACTGTCAACACGAGATGTGTTTTGACGTTACAATAGTTTCCAAATTTCGCGTATACAAATAAATATGTGTTAAAATTTAAAAGATTTTTTTAATGATGAACTTGAAAATTAATCAAAAGTCTAACTCTATCTAATACAGCGAATCGGGTTTGTAGTAGTGATAATATGACGTAATTGCTCCCGGCGACACCGACCCTCGTACAAAATAAGGTTGACAGCCATTCTACTGTGTATAGTATTGTATGTATTCCACGCAGATGATAGGACCCGTTCATCTTCTTTATTGATTATTATTAATTTCACTAGCCTCGCGAATCATTTTTGGTATGAATTGGTGTTCTTTTGCGAGAAATTGTGATATTTTAAATCTACTGTAATGGCGGGTACTATTAAAAACTTGTTTGACAGAATACAGGTTTCCCTGAGCGTTTTTTGGGTTTTGTATTTCTATATACATAGAATAAATGGGTTATTCCATTTATTCACCCTAAGAAATCCACCCTAGGGTGGATACTCGGAATCGCGTGTTCGTTTAGCTACTCCGGACGGGGTGGATAATCGGAATTCGTACATTATTTTTCTTCTGATTATACCCCTCGGTTGTGTACAGTTCCGAAAAACTATGTACGCTTTTTTCACTTATGTTATATTCTTGTATCTAATGATGCCCTTAATTAAATAAGGAGGCGCTGGTAGGTTTTATTACCTTTATTGGTTACAGTCTATTAAAGTGTGAACGTATTCGTAGCCCTTCCCCATGGATTACCACACCGGAGGGACGCGTGCCGCGGTTGCTACGCCTGGAATGCGTTCCTATTTTTTATGTTGTTGTTACGAATACGCTGCTGCCCTTCTCCTGGTGTGTTTCCATCTGTCGCCTGTATGTCCACGACATGGGCTACTCTTACACCGCAACTACGCGGTCGTTTAAGTTTTGTGCTTGTAATTGAAGATATCAATAGTCGCTCGTTGAGGAAAAGGCTGGAACTGGGTTACAAACATTGTCATAATGTCAACACCAGTGAATTATACAAACTTACATGACTTATCATAATATTGACTTTATCGATGCTCAACTGGGGGTCATTGTAGAAGCGTGCTCGTCGCGACCCCTGCCAGCCCTTTTCAGGGCTGCAATTCTACACAGCTGCGCACCCATGCGAACGAGGGTTAGGGCGTCCCCCCAAGGCGACGCACACCAGCTCGTCCCCGTTGGTGTGGATTGCAGCGCGCAAAGCGGCGATGGGGACCGCCACCCGTCACGCACAGCCCGACACGGCGGAAGGTGGAGGACGGAGTGCAGAGTTGGCACGTGGAATGTTAGAGGAGGCATGAGAGATAAGACGAATGAGTTGATCGAAATAATGAAAGAAAGAGAATTAGATGTCGTGTGTATGTCGGAGACCAAACGGAAAGGCAGTGGTATTGAAGAGCTCCCTGGCGGGACGTTAGCTATATGGTCCGGAGTCCCGGAAAGCGAGAACGCCTGCCAAGGAGTGGGAGTGCTGTTGTCGTCCCGGTTGGTCGATCTTATGACTGAATACAAGGTTGTGAACTCAAGACTTCTCTGGGTTCGCTTCAAAATGGGACTGACGAAGTTATTCCTTTTGGCTGTTTATGCGCCGGTAGCTTCGTCGTCCAGGGCTGAGCTGGAGGAGTTTTGGGAGAATGTAAGAGAAGTTCTAGATTTGGTTAAGGGAAACGAAAGAACTGTTGTATGTGGTGATTTGAATGGATGGGTAGGCATCGCTCGACCAGGATACGAGTCGGTGCTTGGAAAGTTTGGAGATAAAAGGGTTAATGATGCTGGCAAGCTTATACTGGCTGTATGCAAGGAAAAGGGTCTTCTTGTGACAAACACTATGTTTAATCACAGGAAGATCCATATGTACACTAGAGAAAGAAAGAATGAGAGAAGTATGATTGATTTGTTCCTGGTGGATGACCGACTGCGAAAACAGGTGATGGATACACGAGTGTTCAGGGGTGCTGACCTGGGAACGGATCATTATCTAGTAATTACTAGATTTAGGGGTTTGTTCGCGGGTTGGCGCCACCGGACGGCAGTAACAGAACCACAGTCGGTCTGTCGCATCCGAAGCTGGAAGCTTCAGGAAGCGGATACTAGGGACAAATATCACACGAGGGTAGCCGAAAAGCTTGACACCATCGATGGCAGGAAAGAATGTGTGGAGAGAACATGGCAGAACCTTAGGGATGGAATGGTAAGTGCAGCGGAAGAAGTATGTGGTAAGACAAAAGGAGGTAGTAGTAAAAGAAGAGATGCATGGTGGAATGACGAAGTGAAAGAAGCTGTAAAAAAGAAGAAAAAAGCATGGTTAGACTACTTAGCCTCTAGTAACGATGAGCATATGAGAGAGAAGATGAAAGAAAGATATAAGCTGCAGAAAGTTCATGCGAAAACATTGATTGAGGAAGTACGTGAAAGGTGTAGAATAGAAGCGGACGAGAGGTTGTCGCACAACTTTAGGGAAAACTCCAAACTCTTCTGGAAAGAGGTTGGAAGGTCCCGGAGTGGTGCGACAGCTTTAAGAATGAACAAAGTGCTTTCGAGAACCAATGACGTCCTCTCGGAAAAATCGGACGTCATGCAGCGATGGAGTGAATTTTATAGAGAATTGTATGCGTGTCATGATCTCAGTGAAGGATCCGGGGGTGACGCCGTGACTGGCACGCCAGACACGGACCTCGATGACACTGAGGTCATCAGCATGAAAGAGATTGAACGTGCGATTCGAAGTTTGAAATGTGGTAAGGCTGCGGGACTAGACAGAGTTACTGCTGAAATGGTCAAGTACGGTGGGCCTCGCGTCTGGGACAGCTTTCATCTGCTGTGCAATTTGTGCTGGCGGACGGGAGATGTCCCGGATGATTGGCGATCCGCGGTCATTGTGCCTTTATATAAAGGTAAAGGTTCACATTTTGACTGCGGGAGCTATCGGGCGATCAGCTTGACCAGTTTAGCAAGTAAAGTTTATTCGAAGATTTTGACACGCAGGATACAAGAGAAATCGGAAAGATTCTTATGGGAGGCACAATGCGGATTTAGACCTGGAAGAGGATGCACGGATCAAATGTTTTCTCTCCGCATGATCACGGAGAAGCTTCTGAGTGTTAACCAGAGGATTTTCTGTGCTTTTGTGGATCTGGAGAAAGCATTTGATAAGGTTATAAGGAAGAAAATGTGGGAACTGTTGCCGGGATATGGTGTGGATGGTCGATTGCTAAGGGCTGTGCAGTCACTTTACTATGACTGTAAAGCCTGTGTGCGGGTAGGGCATGACCTGTCACCCATGTTTAGCGTCCAAGCGGGCGTAAAACAGGGTTGTGTCATGTCTTCCTGGCTGTTCATACCGTATCTCGACAGCTGTTTACAGAAGCTGAAAGATAGCTGTTTGGGTGTGAAATTGGGTGACATAAAAGTTAATTGTCTGCTGTATGCTGATGATGCAGTGCTTATTGCAACATCAGAAGCAGAACTGCAGGCATTAGTCACGTGTATGAAAGAGGAATGTGACATTAAAGGTCTCCGTTTGAATGCTAATAAAACTAAGGTTCTGGTATTTGAAAAGGACGAAGAGAGAACGAAATGTGAAATATGGGTAAATCAGGAATGTCTAGAACAGGTAAATGAAATTGTATACTTGGGGAGTGCTTTCAGCCGGGATGGAAGATGTGATTTAGATGTGGATAGGCGTGTCGCTGCCGGAAACAAAGTCAATGGTGCCCTGAATGCATTAGTCAAAAGGCAAGGCGTGGTGAAGAGTGCACGCCTTGCAATACATAACGCAGTTTTGGTACCGACTTTGTTATATGGCAGCGAAACCTGGGTATGCCAGAAGAAGCATAAAAGCAAGTTGAATGCAGTGGAGATGCGATCTCTTCGTAAAATGTGTGGCGTTACCATAGCCGACCGAAAGCGAAACGAAGAGATTCGCAATATGGCAGGATTGAAAGATGACCTTATCACAAAAATTGATAGGGGCGTACTCCAATGGTTTGGGCACGTTGAACGAATGAGTGAAGACCGAATGGTGAAGAAAATATATAGAGCGAAAGTAAATATTAAAAGGTGTCGAGGTAGACCGAGACTAACTTTCGAAGACCATGTGAGCAAATTGCTCGAAGAGGGGAGGGTCAAAAGTACTCGGATACCTAGACGTGCATGTATGAAGAAGTTAATGAACCTGAAAGAAGCGAAAGAGGTATGTAAGGATCGTGACACTTGGCGATCTGTTCTCTCTGGCTACCCCGTTAGGGATTGTGCGTGACGATAAGTAAGTAAGTAAGTAAGTATCGATGCTCAAGCGTGACGCGGTAACGGCACTCGCATCCAATGTCAATTGTCAAGTGAGCGCTTCGAAGTGTGCGCGTTGCGTGCATCGCAAACGTCACGCGGGTTGCCTCTCAAACGATTTACAAGCCGCGGGACACTTGTATGGCTTCCGTAATGTTTTTCGAGAGTATGTATGTTTATTTCATTGGCACGCTCTGTAGCTCGATAGATTTTAATATGTGGGTTGTCGTTAAATTCGTCTCCTCCTTTTAATGGACACTAGGCATTCCATATTGGTCCTAAGGTGCGACGACGCATCTGCATTTTGAATCTTAATCAAGGGTCAATGGAGATACATATGAGTCACAGTACCCAATTACCATCAGGTGGAACTGTTCGCTCTTTTGTCACTCTTATTCTATAAAAAAATAGTAATGTAAAATCACTTCAATCAAAGCCTTTATTAAAGAAGCCACAAATACTGCAGAGCTCGTGTTACTTTAACCAGAACGCACTGTCGCAGGGTTAAGTTACATCTTACTCATCAAATAACTGACCGCATTTCATTAATGATTTATAAATAACATAGTGCTTTATGTTTGAACACGTTTTTATATGTTTGGAATAAGATATACGAAAAATAATTTTAATAGGATAGCACTTACGTACTGGCCCAAAATTTTGGAATAAATCTTTATATATGTTGTTTTGTACGTTTGTCACTGAACTCCTTAATGGTAGCGATTGATAGCGTCATTAAGGCTTCGGCGCATTTCGTTTGTGGCACGACGCGAATACACTTTAAGCATTCACAGCACCGCCACAAATAATGGGGTGTATTCCTACGCCGTCACAACATGTTAATCTTTATGTATAAGTTAAAGTACCAGAAAAAATGCAGGACTTCTTTATCGAAAATTTTAAATTAAAGTTGTTAAGAGTTACTTCGCCCACTATCACTTAATAAAATAAAATGATGTGTCTTCCCCAGCTTGAATAGCACCTCCCGCTCTCCCTCAATTGCGTGCACTAATCCCGCCACAACTAATCCCAGCACCACTACACTAGGAAAGACACACCATCGACGATAATAACATGTATTATCGTCGATGGTGTGTATTGTGTTTCGCCTCTACACGAGGCGTCCTCTGGTGATGTAGACTCTAAGGTAGCTAACCGCTGAGCGGTCACCATTTAATATAATGGATTTCCGCAAAGTAACGCCTGATTCTATTTATAAAAATTAAATTTGAATTTAGCATTAATTGTCCAATATATAACTACCCCTGGGAATGAGGTGATCGCTTCCATGCTGTTTACAAATGTTTTCTAACTAAATTTGTATAAAATATCATATTGTAAATTAATGTTTAAAAAGTCCGGATTTCGGATTTCTATTTTATTCTGTATGTTCTACCAAAAATCATTTGTGATAATCAACCCACACGCACACATGACGATAAAAAAAAACGAGAGCTGTCGCTGTCGACACGTCTTACTTACCGTTACAGCCTGTAGAGTCCCGTAGATTGCCTCATTTTAAGCTAATTATAGTAATAAAATTCGAGAAGGGAATAAACAGTATGGCTAGAAGGTTGCGCTTGGTTATCATTAATGTCCACATAGATAAATTATCATACAAATATGTTTGGTATTACTCGCTCCGCGACGAATTATGGCTTGACATTAGTGTGGATATTAAACTTTACGACATTAGCATAAAATCGATATCTAGTCGATGGCCGCAAACTTTGCGCATGCATTGAATTCTGTAATATATATTGTTGTAAATAATTACCTGTGTACCTATGAATAAAATTAAATTAATATCGAAATAATTTATATTATGCACAGGGGGTTATTTGTAACATATGAATACACATGTTTAATTTTTTTCTAATTGTGATAATTGTGACGAAACTTTACGACCAGATAAAGAGCTATACCAGGTCTAGGCTATATTTTATCCGCAAAACTTGAGGATTTTCTTTTGAAAAACGAAAAATTGATAAAAGGTCTTCATTTAAATCTAAAAACCGCCACATTAATAGAAGTCAATTTTGACTTGCTTCTTGCAAGATGCAACTGAACTGGACTACTAAACGACAGAACGACAACGAACAATGGGCGCGCTCTGTAATCCGGCTCTTTCGAATTAAAACTACCGAATTACAGAGTAAGACAGCTAACGCCCGGTTTACATTTTGAGAAGTGGCAAGTGCAACTGACAAATGACGAATGCTTAGTGCGAGTGAGCAGGCAGTGTCAAGTGATAAGTGTGTATATCATTCGCACCAAACAATTGTTACCGATTTACCGAGCGCCCACTGTATAATGTGTGTAATCAACTGTCCGCCGTATCAGGTTCCGTCGTCGGTTAAAAGATCGTGTGGTGCGGACAGGTGGCTTGTCACGTCGTTTTAAACCCTTATACCTTATAGTCATCATAACCATACGTTACTATAAAACTATGTTTTTAATTCTAGTTTTATTTTTAAATAAAACTTTACCTCTACACTAGGATTTCTTCTGTATCGTGAAGAAATGCCTCGTTTGCAGTAAAAAGGGTCTCCGGTTCTCTACGCTCATCATACGAAACAGCAGCGTCAAGCTGCTTTTTCGTGCTGTTATTCAGTAAGAGTATGTTGTTTCTCCGGCGGAACCGACTTATGAAGCTGCGGCCATGATGTAGCTGCAGCGTGGCTCTGCCACATAATGGCTTGACCAAGTAGGAGAACTCGGTGTGGATTCCCTTCAGTAGTATAATGAGTAAAAGAGTGCAGAATAAAATTATCCGCTACCTCATATCATCCCGTGGGTATCGCAACAGGAGACAGAGGGAATCTGAAACAAGATTCATAACCTCATGTAATAGCATCGTCACGATAACAGCTCATCAATGATAAAAATTGCGGCTGCCAACCCACACCTGCCATGCGCAGCAAGCCAATGTCTTCTTTTTTTTTCAGAACTTTACGTACGAAACTGAACAATAGTCAAATTTATTTATAACCCTATAAATAATTTATGTAATAAGTTTTTTAGTGTGTATCTGTGTGTCTGTCTGTGGCATCATAGCTAGGAATGCCACATCGGGAGACCAAAATATCAGGACAAAATTTTAAAACGTCGGGATTTCGGGTTTGTTGTTGGGAGAAAAAAATATGATAAATAAAAAAAATAAAAAAATTATGTTTTAAATGAATGGGCTACAAAAAGACCATTGTTGATACATAAATAATTTAGGTACTCTCAATTTTTAAGTTGTCACGAGTATTACACTTAATTTTTAGGTTGCCACATGTACTTTACTGAGTCCACCAGTTTTGATCCTTAATTAGATTTTAAATTCAAACAATTTACTTCAAAGTTCAGTATAATTACTAACTCATCTTTTATTAAATCAAAAGCAGCTGTGATGTGAAGATAAGCTGTTTCTCTGGAGTTTTTTGAGTTTTGTCGGGAGTCTGGAGATAGTTTAAAATGTCGGGAGAATCCAGACGAATCCCGACCATCTGGCAACCCTAATCATAGCTCCCAAACGAATGAATCAATTTTGATTTTTTTTTCATTTGAAAGTTGTCTTTATCGAAAGTGTTTTCAGCTGTTTTTAGAAAAATCTGTCCAGACGTTTGTTTCAGGGGTTTTTAATTTATTTTATTTAATTTATTCCTTTATTCGTTCCTACCGACTCTTAATGCGAAGCCTAGGTTTGTTACTTATATCACTACCGTGTTTACGGTGCTTTTTAACACAAGTGGCGGTCGATAAGAAGCAAATAGTGTTGTATTGTTTTGATTCATGCATTTGACGCAATCGCTCGCCTCACCTGTGCACGTTAGTTGCGTTATCGCTGAATTTTACGCATCGATTCAAAAAATATATTTAATGTCATATTTTTGTAACAAAGAGGCCTTTACCTTGTAACGGAACAAAGGCATTGACAGGCATGTTATTTTATACGTGGTAGAGCCATGCTCCAACTATGTATATACTTGTAGCATGAATGGGTCGACTCAACCGGGGAAGGACCACGCTCTCAACGAATAGCTGCTTAATACTGCTGTATTTCGTATGGTAAGTGCAGAGAACCGAATGTCTATGGTTCACAGCATCCACTTACTATCAGGTGCACTGTGCGGCTCGTTTGTCACCCTTATTGTATATTTTAAAAAACTTAACGTATAACTTAAAATATAACGCTTGCTATTTTGTAAAAGTTCACTGCCTAACATATCTTTTTTTAATCGTTACTTACACACTAGGGTTTCTCCTGTATCGTGGGGGTAGTTTAGATACTACCTACATTTCACAAGGACAAACATCCAGACCCGGAACAATTATTCCGTGCGCGATTCGAACTCTCAGCCCTCAGCCCCTCAGCGTAGCAAACCACTGCGCCACGGAACCGTCCGTTAGTACTAATACTAGAATTAGTACTAAAGCGGAAGAAATTTCAGAAAAAACAACAACTTATGAGTACAACATTCGTCGGGGCAGGCGGGAGCGCTTTAAATTTCGTGTTTGTTTATTAAGATTTATGAGATATAAGATTAATGAAATAAAATGTTATATAAATTAATAAGATAAAAAAATAAAAACTATTTTATAAAATGTGTTCTCTACATGACCTAAAAATAGTAAGTCTTTCTAAATGGATGAGCTTTTACGTGGTTTTTATGCAACCTCCGCAAGGCACGCGATTAAATTACATTTAGATCTATATGATTTGTTTTATAGATCCAATTATTGAAATTCGCGTTTCCGTCGTACACAACCTTTTATAATTAAAATACGCAATAATTTATTTATTCATTTATTTAATCGAAAATCCCTCGGTTAACAAAAAACAGAGTAGGTAGAAAACAATTAAGCAATAGGAAACCGTTTATGGAATTCCGCAAATAGTAAATAATTACATTTAACTAATCGTACAGACTTAACAAGTTTTGTATCTCAACTATGCTATACTATGCTATACTTCCGAGGTTTCGAGCACTTTACAGCACCCATGGTCACGGGGATTTAGATGTTCGATGTCCCAGCTGATGTGAAGAATTGACTCTCCAGGAAGTCTGTAATCTGTGGACACGTACAGAATCGCCCCGTAAAACCTAGTTGCATTTCATCTTACCGAGGTTCAAAAAAGTATAAAAAGTACTGCAACATCAAATTAACATATCAGATAAAATATCTTGCATAATACTGCATCTACAAAGATCACTTCGTCAGTTGTTTGATGGTCACGTTGTTGAATTTTTACTTTTACTCCAAACTCGTTTGAGTCGAGCGTCCGACAACTTTTACTTAATAACCTATACGTCAATAAAACTCGAAGCATCCAAACGTGTTGACGCTTTAAATGGTTAGAGTGGACGTGGTAAATCCACGCTTAACCTTTATAATGACTGACATTCTTCCAGAATTCGAGACGGGACACGAACATCAATTTCCTTAAATGTAGATATTGCATTCATTTATTCTGGCCTTTGTATAAAAGGATTCAACTAATACAGATGTATTTAAACAATATTTTATTAGCTTGACCTCTATGTATGTACATAGGCGGTCCCATAATGAATTGGCCTAACTATGAACCAATGAAGGAAATGAAACGAAACCAATTTTATTTTTCAATATAATCACCATGAATACTAACACACTTCTGACATCCGTGAATCAACATCTCTAAACCTTTATAAAAATAATCACATTTTTTATCCTCAAAATGACTGAAGACGGCCGCCTGCAACTCTTCATTGCTTGAAAATTTTCTTCCTCTTAAGTCCCGCTTTAAATTTGGAAATAAATAATAGTCGGACGGGGCCATATCTGGACTGTAAGGTGGAAGTTGAACTTCTGTGAACCCGCATTGACGAACTGCATCCTTCGAAACACCAGCGGTATGAACAGGGGCGTTGTCATGGAGCAACAGGACACCTTTAGACAGCTTGCCTCTTCGTTTTTCCTTTATCTTGTCTCGTAATTTATATATTAAAGAAGCATAATATTCGCCGTTCACGACTGTATTACGTTCTTTAAAATCCACCATCAAAATGCCTTGAAAATCCCAAAATATTGTGCACATCAGTTTTTTAGTCGATTGTTGCACCTTTGCCTTTCTAGGGGGCTTTTCACCCTTATAACGCCATTCCATTGACTCGCGCTTGCTTTGTGAATCATAATACAAGATCATAGTTTCATCACCAGTCACTAGCCGCTCGATCACAGTCTTTGGATTTTCGCCACAAAGATCCAAAAACTCCGAAGCGCAGCGCACTCTTTCCTGTCTCTGTACCGCTGAAAGAAGTTTCGGTACCCATCTTGCACTCACTTTTTTCATGTGAAGATGTTCATGGATCGCGCGATGAACGGTACTCTTAGAGAGCCCAAGCCTTGCTGCAATTTCTCTAATCTTCAAACAGCGGTCACTCAGAACCTCCTCTTCGATAAGAGCAATCGTTTCGGGAGTGAGCACTTCCACAGGTCGACCGTCGTGGCCAAAGTCTTTGACGGTTTCTCTCCCTAGGCGAAACTCTTTCACCCAATTTTTCACTGTGCTATAGGAGGGGGCAGACTCCTTATACACGCCATCCAATCGTTCTTTTATTTGGGCAGGGGATAAACCTTCTTTAAACAGAAACTTTATGACACTTCGATACTCAGTTTTCGACATTTTGAAAAAATACGCGACTCTCGTTATTCAAATGCCTGTTAAACTAAGACTAAGCATTTCATGTCGATGCATGTTTCTTATATTAAGTGCACGATAAACGCACTATTTAATGCAACACAACATGTAGCGACATGTCGCGTTGAACTATATCAGGCCAGTTCATTATGGGACCGCCTGGTAGGTATGTATATACGTGGTACGTAATCACGTGGTAGAGCCATGCTGCAGCTATATTATGGTTGTAGCACAAAATCGTCGGCTCCAGCGGGGAAGGACCATGCTCTCACAGAATACCACCTTAAAATAGCAAATCAACGCTGCTTTGTTTCGTATAGTGAGTATAGAGAAACGGAGACCCATTTTACTGGAAACATTGTCACGGGTGACAAAGCATCTCTGCATTTTGATTCGTAATCGAGGATAGCTGTGGGTGTCTATAGGCCATAGCATCCACTTACCATCAGGCGGACTGTGTGCTCGTTTGTCACCCTTATCTTATTTAAAAAAAACAAATGAAGTGGAATTTTCCAATTTAGTTCTCACCCGGCTTCTGACGTCTAAATAATCTGAAACTATCAAATATATGACGAGATATCAAATATATACAAATCATATGACGAGATGGCATTACGCAAATTTCATAACTATGACCTAGTAATCTCTCTAGGATCATCATAACTCATGATCAATACGTATTGTTATAGTTTTTTTAATTCCAATTACCGTTATATCTAGAGACCCGCCCCGGCTTTTCCTGGGTAGGATAGGATGTTCAGATGTAAGATATTTAGGGCCGATCTTTATTTGCCGTTCAGAGTTCATTCTCGGCCCGATCGCGGTCTGATTTATTATAATGGAATGGGGTTCGACCGAAACATGACTGGTATGAATGCACACACATATTTTTTACTTGATAATATTTTATCAGACCGAGATCGAACCGAGAACGAACTATGAACGGAATTACAATTAGGATTGACCTTTAAAGATCACTTATTTTTAATTTTTCTTTTTTTTATGTTCCAAGTTTTTCGGTTAATTATAGTCTAGATCACTCCTGGCATTGCTCTCTTTCTGTTCGTACGAAATCAGGCAAGCTAACCAGTTATTTCGATATTACAGAAAATCCTTGTTTTTTAATTTTTCTTTTTTTTTGTTCCAAGTTTTTCGGTTAATTATAGTCCAGATCACTCCTGGCATTGCTCTCTTTCCGTTCGTACGAAATCAGACAAGCTAACCAGTTATTTCGATATTTCAGAAAATCATTACAACTTTATTTATATGTTAGATAATTGTGGGCAACAAAATTAAATCGCCGAAAATCATCTCCACGAACGTAATCAGATTGTTTTATTTTTTAAACTTTAAAAGTGCCCTGCCACTGCATCCGTTTTATGATTACAGTGTGATATCCGCCCGTACCCGGCTGAAGACATTATACTATTAAAAAAACTCTAATCTTGAACATAGAAATCTTGAGAGCCATATTAAAATTGAGTGTGTAGTATTATGATTAAAATTTTAGAAAGATGCTGTGGCTATTTTTTGGTTGAGCACGAATGGCTCAGTTCGATCAGGGTAAGACCAAGCTCTCACAAAATACCGGAGTAAATTAGCAGCCTAATGCCGCTGTGAGTTGAGTAGAGACCCTTTTTACTGGATACTAGGCATTCCATCTAAATCTTCAAGAGTGACAACGCGTCCGCATATTGATTCTTAAACGAGGTTGAATATAGTTTATCTATGTGCCACAGCATCCGCTTATCAGGTGGACTGTAGTTCTCATTTGTTCACTTGTCATCAGGTGGAATGTTTGCTCGTTTGTCACCCTTATTATATACAAAAGTACTGCACGGGCTACTCGCCTGCTGCACACTGACAGTTCGCATTCTGGTGGATGGCTACCCACCAGCAGGCGGACTGTTAGCTAATATAAAAAAGTTAATTTACCACCCCACTACCAGGGCACCATAGCAGCTATCACGTTCAGGGAAAATACTCTTTCAATGATATTACAATTGTTAATTTTGACAGTAGCAATAGTCCACCGGTATAATGGCTTAATAATGACTTTCCGGCGGTGTACCTTCCGCTTTTGTTAGTACTTAACCGTTTCTATTAGTAATCTGTATGTCAATGCCACCTTCGTCAATATAATAATCATTTTATGTCCGATTGAATAAAGTATGTATTTGTGTTTTAACTTTGTGTATATTGTTGTATGTTGCAAATAATTGAAAATGAATCCGTTACACGTCCCCTTAGTCATATCTTATAACAAATATTTTGTCTAATAATAATCGCATCGGTAAGTGCTTCAAATCGAAGGCTTCAATGTAATTAGGGTCCCAACTCCCAACATAGCTGTGTCGAATGTAAATATCAAACAAAATACGTTCAGAAGTAAGAGCACTATATATTATATAATTAGAGTGTTATAGGGTGGTATTATAGAATTAGGGTGTCAAACGAACACACAGTCTACCTGATAGTACATAGATAATACGGCCCATAAGCACCTACTTAAAAATACGTTCAGAAGTAAAAGC
>JAUPFT010000001.1:62027688-62110188 GCA_036936625.1 Parnassius smintheus behrii | reverse complement strand
GAAATTAGTCAGAATAGATTCCTGGGATATCAAAACTTCGAGATCTGATGAAAACTCTATTTTCGAAAATCGGGGTGAAACCAATAACTTCCCTATTTTTAAAAATTTTCAATTTCCTTAGCGGGAAGTTACAAAGAATCTTCAAAATCGGTTCACAATTAACAAACACATCACTTAGAATATGTTGCCTAAGCGATGTTTTTACTTTGATACAATAAAAAGGTAAAAATGTCAAATCATTCGTACTAACTTTACTAGGTGCTCTTCTTCCGTCTATATAGTCAATACCCTCTTTAATTGAGACATGTTTCATATGTAATAATATTTTATAAAGGCCATTCAATGCACTTGAGCTGAGATTAGAACCGAGGACTTCAGCGCAGTCTTCATGAATGCCACACAATCCTAAACAAAAACATCGTATATTTGTATTGCATTCCACGTGTACTATTCGCTCTCTAGTATTGTTTCTAAACACGTGTAAATTACAATAATTACGGATTAACAAAAAATGTATAATAAAATTCGCGATTACGATCTTCGCGATTATTTTACAATGTTAACCTCTATATCTGTTAAATAGTATTACAAGCGGATTAATGATAATAAGTTTAAACAGTAATTTTAGAAACTATAAAATATTATTTTGTAGTTTTCTTTACCAAATTTTAACTAGTAGAACATATTATACTGGCTGCAGCGGGAAAGCATCGGCTTGACCGGATAGAACCACGTTTACAGAAAATAGCAGTAGGTATAGTTTTACAATAAATCGTATATTAATGGGAATTAACTACACCATACCACACCCACCTCACCCATGGGTCATCCCAAAAGCGAGAGTAAGAGGCGACAGAGGAAAATGAAAGAGTATATTATTAAAATAATAATAATCATTTATTTCGGACCATGATCCATATGGGTTAGTAAGTAATTTATAAACTAAAATATGTTAGTAACAACATTAACTAATTCTAACTAAATTAATGTATACCTATCCCTCTGACCACTTGTGCGCAGTACTGCAAGCACGGGCAGTCTGGTTTCTCCACAATAACTCTCAGGGTGCTGTTGGTGCTCCCCCTTAGCCTGCGCACCAGGGATGCTGTTCTTTTTCGCAGAATAGCTTGAAAGCCGTCCGTTACCGCTTCAAGAAACATGCCTGATGCACTACAGAATCGTTGAAGCCCGAACAGCACTCTGAATGCATTATAATATTGCATACGAAGAACATTGTAGACCCGCTGCGTATATCTAACCCACAGGCTGCACGTGTAGAATGATTGATATAACGCCTTGAAAAGAATAATTTTCACTTCTCTCGTACAAATATCAGCGGTATCTCCCTAATAATTGCTCAAGATAATAAAAAACAGCGGTTGACAACCCACCCGCCATATATAGTCAGTCAACCCTGTACCCCTCTGTTAGGCTGTCTATGAAATACTGAAATGCTGTAATGTGATGATAATGATTATACAAGGTGAGTGATGAGCATCGGAAACCTTTTTTTTTTACTGGTACAGAAATACCTGCAATTTGGTCTTTAATCGGAGATGGATGTAAGTGTCGTATGGATTCGATAATCCACTTAACTTCAGGTGGACTGTCCTCATTTGTCACTTCTTGTTACTTCTATCAAAAGCTAGTACAAACCGATGCACCTTTTGTATCACTGCACCGAATGTTTTTATTAAACTGCTTCACATATATTGAACTGAATAATATTATAATATAACTAGCTTTTCCCCCAACTTCTTCTGCATGGAATTTATTGCGTGTGGGTTACTGCAGACCACCGCAAACATGCGTTGTCATCTTCGAGAATAGATCTCAGAGCCTGTAATTATACTGACTCTATAACGAAAACAGAGCGGGATTGTGATAAAAATACACTAGTGTAAGAATATGAAATAACAGTGAACAGCCCAGGACTTTATAATGAGAACATCATTAAAAATACTGCTCTCGTAGAATACCAGCGCAAAATACCAGCTTAATACTGCTGTTTTTCGTATGGTGAGTGTAGAGACTAGAGATCTGGAGACCCGTAAGGGTATCCATCCATCCAACGAGCATAAGACCTGTAATTAGGCATTCCTTATTCCTCAGGGGTGACAAGGCATCTGTATTTTGATTCATAATTGAAGAGAGATGAAGATGTATTTGGACCACAGCATCCACTAACCATCAGGTGGACTGCGTGCTCGTTTGTCACCCATATCCTATAATAAGTAAGCGCGTAAGAGTAATATGGTCACTTTCTTATAACTCAAAAACTACAGCCTTGGTAGATTTTTTTATTGTTCCGAATTACTGCAAAAGCTTGTTTGCTATTTTTTTCTTAATATATTAGTTATAGTGTACGACTTTGTGTTTTTGTATCTGTCATCCTCCTAGTTTTTATAGGGCGGCAAAGCTTAAGATTACCGTATTACCCTCACGTACCTTACAAAACAATCTAGCAACGTGTGCGCTACTGCTTAAAGATATGAATATTATGTTGTGTATGGTGTTCCGGCAGCTTGTAGCCGTCGCCATTACTTATTTTATAAACACGCCCCATTATTACACCAGTCGTAGCTTTGTCTTCAAAATGATTTACTAAAGGCCACCAATGTTATAAATACATAAACGTTCATAATATCATTGTTTAAAGATTTTGTGGGACGTGAACCATATATATATGTGTATGTATGTAATGGGTGGGCGGTGATCTTTAATTCTTTACAGTGATTATGTCACTCGGGCGCATAGGGTATCCATGAATTTACGGACGGTGTCAGACAGAAACTTTTTAAATTTTATGAAAGAAAATAGCGTTTTTTAATTCGGATAACTATTTTTATATTAGAGCCAACTACCTACGGTTTTAGTGACAACGGTGTTTACACTTACACCTTGTATAATCTCTTGTTTACTTCTTACATTCCCTATTTAAAAGCGTTACCCCCAAAGTAGGATTTTCTATTGTATATATATATATATATATATATATATATACTTTACGTGGTAGAGCCATGCTGCAGCTATATAATGGTTGTACCACGAATGGCCTCAATACTTACTATTAGGTGGAAAAAAACTTTACCACGTTCTCACTCCATATGAAGGGGGAGAGTAAAACTCGTATAAAAAGTTACTTCGTTACAGTACCGACGAAGTGCCCTCTATGTTAACTTTGTTGCAGTCCACTGCAAGTTACTAAGGATAATTAAAGAACATTGACTATTTAAGTACTAATCACGGCCATTATAGTTTAGTCGTAGTACTTTATTAGGATCGAACCGCATACCGGCGCGGCGTCCGACTGCGGCGGTCACTTTTTCTACCAGTAGCTCAACTCGTCCGTTAGAGTCACCTCGTACGCGGAAGATATCCGGACGGTTTTATAGTACAAAAATATGTTTTTTCTCATCAGCCTGACTTTTCTATCATACCGAAATCTGTATATGAAAGTGGTCCACCACAGTGCGATTTAAAAGAAGTTTTTTTCCTCGCATAACTTCCTTGTGGAAACGACTAGCATCAGAGATTTTTCCGGACCGATACAACTTAGGAACTTCAAGAAATAACCTACTCCTTTTTAGAAGGCAGTTAACTCATCTGCAATTCCTCTGGTGTTGCAGCTGTTCATGGGCGGCGGTAATCACTTACCATCAGGTGAGCCCTATGCTTGTTTGCCCCTCTCCTGTAAAAATACCTACCATGTAGTAAAGTATAGACATTCAAATTATTCTTATTTTTTGCCTTTACTGGCTAGTAGTTTCTTGATGAGTAGCTTCTTAGTTCTTAGTTCTCGTATGATCAAAAGTTAAATAAGACATGACTTGGCCCGCGATCATTAATAAAAATAAAATTGGATAAGTCCTACGAATAACAGAGAATTGTTCACCTTAGTTGCACCTTATGTTATACTCGTAAGCTGGCATATGTACGATTTCGGTTTGGACACTTTTTAGTATTGTACATAGCATCCGTCTGTGACGGAGTTTTGTTTGCTAAACATCTCGTTGCAGTTACGGCACGTGTCCTCACCTCACATACAAATTGTTACTATAAATGAACGCAACATATAAAAAATACTGATTTATCAGAAGAAATATGTAACAGTAGCACAGCTAGAATGACTGATCGTATGGAATTTGACGATTATATATGGAGTGGCGATGAGGTTATCACATTAAATGCGTTGACTTATCCTACATAACGTTCTGTGAACATACACAAATAAAAAAATATGTAACTATTAACATTCTGGTCGCGGTAGCCCTTTTTCTTGTTTTTCACCTGATCGTGACGTCGTTCGTGGTCCGGACCCGGGTCGGGCCAAAATCACTAAATTGATTTTTCGCTTAAATTTCAGTAGCAGAGTTAGCAAGTTGGTAGTGTTTTCACCACCGTACTTCGGAAAGCACCTATAGTCATAGGTCCGATCTTCTTTGAAGTCCGAATCATATGCGTAAACAAACCGAGTGAACTCTCTCCGGTTGTGTCGGATCGGACTGAGAGTAAGCGAATAGAGTGTACCTGTGTTTGTGCACTCACTCTTGCACTATAATCCTTTTTAAATGGCTAGCCTCCGTTGAGACTGGCCGCCGTGACCGAAATTCTGGAGGACGTTATTATCTATTATTATAAGTTTTTTCTACTAAGTATTCCATAATAAAGAAAAAAATATTGATTGATTCTTTATCGCGTTTTTATCAAAAACGATATTAAGAGCTTGTCTTGATATCTTTTATCATTCTGTACCAGTCAACGTATTGAGTGATTAGTTTGATATAGATGTAGTTTAGTTACGAAAATATAATTAATATTTATAATTGAAATAAAAAAAAAACTTTATTTTACGATGTAAGAAATTGAAATTTCATTTGTCTGACGTCAGCCGCTACAACATAGATTGCCTCATTGATATCGTTTGGACCCGATGGTACAGTGCACGAAAAGAATCTTGGCAGTTAGGTAGAATAAAGGAAAAAATAGGAAATAAAATGTATAGAATTCATATTAGGGACATGGAGGTTTGGTGTATTAGACATGTGGATCAAATTATTAGATATACGGGCTCAGACAGTAGTCGCGACGATATTGTCGCTGCTGAGGAGACTCGTTGCCCCTCCACGTCGCCGGCTACTGTAAATGCACACTCTCCCGCGCAACAGCCTATGTTTCCGGGTATAAGTAATACGGAGCAAAGTATGGAGCAGGCTACGAATATGCAGACGGGTGAGCTGCAATCGCCCTCGAATACTGGAGCGCCGAATCTTGGTTCATCTGACCACGGTGAGGCAGAAGAAGTAAGTGACTGTGAGACTAGGGAGTATGAAAAGGACAACATTGCCTCCGTAGAAAGGCCTATGGCAGAAACGGAGGCTGTGCCGTCCACAATTGGCGATTCCCATGTACCGCCAACATTGCCACTTTTAGCCACACGCCCGAAACGTACAAGACCAAGGGTGGATTATAAAAAGTATTTTTAACTAGCGATTGTTAATTATAGTTATGCAGAGATCAAGTTTGCTAATTATTGTTAATAGTTATTATTAGTTGTTAAGTTTATGTAAAAAAAAAAAAATTACTGTATTTAATTTAGAAACCGTGTTACCAGGTTCCAAAATTAAGTGGGGAGGAATGACATATACGTGTGCAGTACGGTCATCCAACCAGTAATAAACGAGTGTTTTAAGACAGCGGTCGTTTCATTGCATTCACAAACATATCACTCATATTGGGCATATTTAGCACAGTCGCTACGCTCGGCGCGTGGGTTGGCAACCGCAGCTGTTTGTTTTTATCGTTATCACGAAGGCGCTGCCGCCGCGCCTTCTGATTTGTTTCCCTCAGTCCATTACGACACCCACGGGATGATATGGGATAGCCACTACTCGATAATAATGTAAACGGAACTAGATTAAAAAAAACCTCATCATCTGCTTCCGTTGCAAAATAATGTTCCTTTTTCCAGAGGAGAAACGATAAAAGTAAGTGTTTTTTGAGATTTGGATTGACAAAACAGTCAGGTATGATCTTTATTGTTATAAATGTATGTCCTGATGATGCAGTAAGGTGTTTCCGCATCACAGAATAGATCTTTATTGTTATAAATGTATGTCCTGATGATGCAGTAAGGTGTTTCCGCATCACAGAATAGAATGGAATTATTTCTATTCGATTAAAGAAGGATTAGGAGGAGAAGGATTAAAATAATACTTATTGAAAGTCATTTAAACTTCACCACCGGTTCGGAATAAACCTCTGTGCTGTGAAGAACCAGCAAGAAACCCAGCGGGAGTTAACTTAGGTACAATATAATATTTTTACAATAAGTACGAAAACATTTAGAAACGGCATGGTAGCGATCGCCTCATTTACTAAACAAATTTTGCTTAGTAAAAATTTAAAATTTTTGATATACGAGTAGGTTTGCCAGAAAAATTTTGGAAATATCGAGATTTTGGGGTTGTTTTCGGGAGAAATAAATTTTAAAAATATTTTTTTTTAAATTAATGGGCTACAAAAACTCTTAACATTGTAAAAACATACCTAACTGATCTAAGTTCACTTAATTTTTAGTTTGCCAAATGTAAAAGTCAAAGGCCATACGTTAACTTTCCGAGAAGCAGTTTGTCTGTAGATTTTGAGTTTTGTCGGAAGTTTAGAGATTATTTAAAATGTCAGTAGAATTCAGACGAATCCCGACCAGCTGGAAACCCTTTACACAAGTCAAGCATATTTATTATCGATTGGTTTTATAGTGTATACATTATAAGTCGAACGAGTAAAGTAAGAAGTAAGAAAATGAACTTTCACCAGGTGGCAATAAAGTATAAATGAAAAATGCTTATAGCATCTGTTTCTAAAACACCACTTCCTTTCCAACCATTTCCTTGTTATAGAACTATTTCTAGATTTACGATAATGTGTATTCCTGGCTTAGACGCTAGATTTATTTACGACCCAGCTGCGCAACTCCAACAGGACCATTGTAATAAGCGAGTTAGCTTTTGAAAAATTCTTCGTCTCAATATAGACGTCGGTGTTCAACTTCCATTAGTAATTCTTAATTGGAAATTCATTACGGTTTCATAGCGCAGTGGCTTAGCGTTTGGTCGGGCCGGTTGCGAATTCCGCACTTTTTAAGTGTTTGTATGGATTTAAAAAAATGTTTATGTATGTAAACCGCCTCCACATATACAATAGAAAATCCTACTGTAGGGGTAACGCTTTTAAATAGGGAATGTAAGAAGTAAACAAGAGATTATACAAGGTGTAAGTGTAAACACCGTTGTCACTAAAACCATAGGTAGTTGGCTTTAATATAAAAATATATATCCGAATTAAAAAACGCTGTTTTCTTTCATAAAATTTAAAAAGTTTCTGTCTGATACCGTCCGTAAACTCATGGATACCCTATGCGCCCGAGTGACATAATCACTGTAGAGAATTAAAGATCACCGCCCACCCTAGCTACCTACACAATATTACAATAAAAACACAATAGGTACACATAACCTGTGATGTAACTTTTCCCTCATACTTTCATTCTGACTTAGGACAGGCAAAAATTGAGGAATTAAGGAAAAATTGAGATTTTAAAAAAATGTTGTTATTTTTCATTGAATTTACGTTCTATACGTGAAGCCATACCACTGGTTTCAAGGATCACGGTGTTTACACCCTGTATAAATAATTTAAAATAAAATAGCTGCGATTCGCGTTTTAATTAGTTTTAGAGATATTGTGTATTACCTATAAGAGGATCACTTCCCTCCGTCACATTTATTATCATTAAAAGTTCATCATCAAAAATTTATGCATTGTAGAGGCACGCTGGTTGCGGCACGAGCGGGTCGGCTCCACCGGGGAAGGACCATGCTCTCACAGAATACCGGCTTAAAACAGATGCTTAATACTGTTGTGTCGTATGGTGAGTGTAGAGACCCGGAGACCCTTTTTACTGGAAACGAGGCATTCCATCTTAGTCCTCAGGGGTGACAACGCATCTGCGTTTTGATTCGTAATAGGGGATAAATGTAGATGTGTATGGACCGCAGCAGCCTCCACTTATCATCAGGTGGACTGTGTGCTCGTGTGTCACCGTTATTCTATAAAAAAGAGATTATAAATAATACTTATTGAATTATTGAAGAGCATTTCAAAATACCATATATTATTTTGATACACCACGTTTTTAAAAACATAATAAAAACTATAAAATTCTTTTTAGTTTTTTTATTTCATTTTCTTACATTGTCATCCGATTCTGAGCTTTGTTCAAAGTTTCGAATATTTAGCTCATCGATAAGTTGGTTAAAATAAATTACTAAATTCGACCCGACCAGACGTACTCTATAGCGAGTTAATAAAAACTTGGTTAAAAAAAAGCGCGGTAGTAAATACCTCTGTTCTGGGAAGTATACCAATATCTAACACGAGGACTTAAAAAACAGTTCACATTATGTATTATGTTGTACAATTAAATATGCAAAACATACTAGAAATAGCTTGATAGCGATCATCCTATTCCCACAGGGTTTATAATAATATTATTGTTTACTTTCTGACGGTATTGCTCAATGTTGTTTGAAAACTATAGGTATGCAAAATTAACGTTCATTCCTTTAAAACTTTCTACCACAATCATCATCATCATCATCATCATCATTACAGCCCTTCACAAGTCCACTGCTGAACATAGGCCTCCCCCAAGCAATGCCACAAAGCACGGTCCTGAGCCACCTGCATCCATCGACTTCCTGCATATCTTACCAGGTCGTCACTCCATCTAGTGGGGGGTCGCCCTACACTACGCCTACCGGTACGAGGCTGCCACTCGAGAACCTTTCTACCACAATAATAGGTGATATTTATTTATATTTTACTAGCTATATTGTTAACACTTCTTGCGTTGAGATCTTACTGGAAAAATGTTACGACATCTAACAAAGGATCGAATAAACTTTAGAATGTGATCGGAATGTAGTTTGCATAATACAAAGCATAATTATTACTGTTTTCCTAACTGAAGCCTTCCGCATTGGCTTATGGAATGGAAACAGGTCATATTATAGTGCCACAAGAGTAGTTATTTCGTCCCTTAGGCATCGTAAGAGGCAAATGTGGGAAAACCAGGAAAACCATGGCATTTAATTGCATTTAATAGACGGCAAAGCCATCGACAGGGAGCAGGGTCAGATTTACGTAACGTCTATTCAGGTACTGCGTTCGTCGCTTCTGTCAAGCAATAAGCAGATGTACAGGGAATATACTCGTACATAATATGGACATCGTTATTGAAATGTTCAAAAATAAAATATAAAAGCAGTTTTATTTTATTTTATAACGGCATTTAATGAACAATAACAGCTTGATGATTTCAATATAATAACTTCAATATAGTTCAAATATCTGTTGTGCTGTTTTTTTTCTTTTTCTTTAAAAGCACGACTAATGAACAAAAAAGTTCATCTGAGAGTTAAGGAAAAGCCTCGTTGTGTTATCCGTGACAATGGATGCTGCAAAGCACCCGAAACAGATAAAACAAGTAATATAATTGTTTTATGTACCTATCTATACTATTAAAGTTTTAACGTGGTAGAGCCACTTTGCAGCTATATGATGGATGCAGTACGAATGAATGGCCTTGACCAGGAAAGGACCACGCTCTTACAGAATGCCAGCATAAAATAGTAACTTAATTCTGCTTTGTTTCGTTTGGCGAGTGTAGAGAACCGAAGATTTTTACTGGTAACGAGGCATTGCATCAAGTCCTCAGGGGTGACAACGAACTTACGTTTTGATTTTAAATTAACGATAAAGCTTGTTGTCTATGGCCCATAGCATTCACTTATCGTTAGGTGGACTGTGTGCTCGTTTTTTTACCCTTTGCTTTAAATAAATATGTTAAGAAATTATTGTTTTCATTTCACTCACCCTCAGAAAATACACTCAACAGACAATGTTTGTAATTTCGTCAATTTGTTCTGGCAACCTTATGTTAAGCAAATAAGCATAAAAAATTGGTTTAAAAAGTATAAAAAAATAATTACCTACACAGATATTAATGTAAATAGTTTCGATTAATCTACATTACACCGCATTGCCGTTTACATAGCATAGGTAAAATTTAAAACATCTTTGTCCTCTGTGTTAAAGGAAGAACTGTTTCCTTCTTTATTTAATCTCTTTGTGACGTGAACGCTTCGCCGATATGATCGCTTGCTCTAATTAAGTTGCAAAAAATTTGTACGTAATTAAATTCATTATTTCCTGGTAGATATCGCGCTATTTTTACTATAAATTTACATATTTAGTATTTTATATATCTGTTTTGAGTATTTCATTTCAATTAACAATATCGGCTGGATAATGTTTGTTGGCAATAAACGGGACTTATGGTTGTAGCACAAATAGTTCGACTCGACCAGGGAAGGACCACACTCTCACAGAATACCAGCGTAAAATAGCAGCTTTATGGTGATGTGTTTAGATTGGTGAGTGTAGAGAACTGGAGACCTTTTTTAATAGAAAGAAGCATTCCATTCTAATCCTCAATGGTGACAACGCATCTGCATTTTGATAATTAAGATAAGAGATGTAGCAGACAGTGTGAAATCGATGGAGGAGTCAATGGGCCTCAGCATAGCCACTTTAACCTTAGGTGAACTGTGTGCTCGTTTTTCATACTAATTCTATTAAAAATCCGACGAAACATATGTATATAACGCATACTATAGAATATTGGATATTCAAAATGCTATCGAGATTTTGTAAGCTTCGTAACTTGACGTCACGCTGCCCTCTCTCACGCACGTCACAGACAATAGACAATCGTGTTTTTTTTTTTTTTTTTTTTTTATAGAAGAGGGGGCAAACGAGCATGCGGCTCACCTGATGTTAAGTGACTACCGCCGCCCATGATCAACCGCAACACCAGGAGAATTGCGGGTGCGTTGCCGGCCCTTTAGAAAGGAGTAAGCTCTTTTCTTGAAGGTCCCCAGGTCGTATCGGTCCGGAAAAATCGCCGGTGATAAACTATTCCACAGAGAGGTTGTACGTGGAAGAAAGCTCCTTGTGAAACGTACAGTGGTGGACCGCCAAGCATCCAGATGGTGTGGATGGTATCGGGACGTTTGCCGTGTCGTGCGTTCACGAAATTTGGCGGCTGGGATTAATCCGAACAATTCCTCAGAGCACTCCCCGTGATAGATGCGATAAAATACGCAAAGAGATGCAACATCTCTTCGCAACGCCAGTGAATCGAGCCGATCGGAAAGCACTCGGTCGTCGACGATTCGAGCCGCTCTGCGCTGGATGCGGTCAAGTGGAAGGAGCTGGCACTGGGGAGCCCCAGCCCAGAGATGGGAACAGTATTCCATGTGCGGTCGAACCTGCGCCTTGTAAAGTTGCAGGCGGTGTGCCGGCATGAAATACTGCCCCGCTCTGCTGAGCACGCCAAGCTTTTTAGAGGCCAATTTGGCCTTCCCCTCCAAGTGACCACGAAACTGCACGTCACTCGATATGTCGACGCCGAGGATTCCGATACTGGCTGAGGCAACAAGGGGAGTGCCTTGAAACTGAGGGGATACGACAAAGGGGTTCTTTTTAGCGGTTAACGCGCAAACTTGTGTCTTCTGGGGGTTAAACTGGACTAGATTTAGTCGTCCCCAATCCGAGACTCTGTTCAGCAAAGACTCGACTTCAGACACAAGTTTGTCCCGGCACTCGGAGACGTTTTCCCGAGAAATATTGGCTCGGCCGGTGTAAAGAGCATCACCAGTGCTGTCATCTGCATAGCAATGAATGCTACGGGTATGCAACATATCATTGATATGCAGAAGAAACAGCGTTGGCGATAGCACGCAGCCCTGTGGAACACCAGCATTAATAGGCTTGCAATCGGAGCTTGCACCGTCTACAACGACCTTGATGCTCCGATCTGCAAGAAAGCTGGTGATCCAATCGCACAATTTCTCGGGAAGCCCATAGGAAGGGAGCTTCGAAAGAAGCGCTTTGTGCCAAACCCGATCGAAGGCCTTCGCAATGTCCAAACTAACGGCCAATGCCTCCCCCTTGAACTCTACTGCCTCCGCCCATCTGTGAGTGAGGTAGACCAGAAGATCACCAGCTGACCGACCACGGCGAAAACCGTATTGGCGGTCACTAATCAGCTGGTGATCCTCAAGGTACCTCATGAGCTGGCAGTTTACAATGGACTCCATTGTTTTGGAGAACAAGGAGGTGATGGCGATTGGCCGGTAGTTGGACGGGTCTGAGCGGTCGCCTTTTTTAGGGATCGGGTGGACGAAAGCAGTCTTCCATGATTTTGGGACTACGCCTAGGGAGTAGGAGTACCGGAAAAGACGCGTTAAAACCGGTGCCAACTCTGGAGCACACGTCCTCAGCACAATTGGGGGGATTCCGTCAGGCCCACTCGACTTGTGGATGTCCAGGGAGAGGAGTGCTTTGCGAACCGAGCGCTGTGTGAACTGCACTTCCGGCATGGAGCACTCACACCGCGGGATGGTCGGCGGCGTACTCCCCCCGTCATCGAGAGTCGAGTTAGACGCAAAGAAGGAGCCTAGAAGATCGGCTTTCTCCTTTGCAGTATGGGCCAGTGAGTCGTCCTCCCTGTGCAGAGATGGAAGAGATGGCTGACAGAAATTCCCCTGGACAGCCTTGGCGAGAGACCAGAATGCACGGGTTCCAGAAGGAAGGCGAACTAGTTTCTCGCCAATTCTGCCTATGTGCTCTGACTTTGCCTTGGCAATGACTCTTTTGAAGGACCTAGAGGCGGAATTATACTTCTTTTTTAGAGCGCTGGTGTTTACATCCCGGGACGCTGATGCATCAACCCAGGCTTGGTAGCACTCCTGCTTATAGCATGATGCTATTTTACAGGAGCGACCAAACCATGGCTGAGATTTGCCTCCAATGGGCACCACAGAGGAAGGAATAAAAAGTTCCATACCCTGAAGTACCACATCAGTAACAGAATCCGCAACAACGTTGGGATCATCCGGCGAGAAGCAAACCCGCCCCCAAGGGTAGGATGCAAAGAAAGACCGCATCCCATCCCAATCGGCTGACCTATAGTGCCAAACACGGCGGCAGCCTGCAGAATGCAACCGCGATTTCAGCGTGAGTGGCACAACACTCCGGACCAGACAATGGTCCGAGGAGCCTAAAGGGGCGTCGACGGAAATCTGATATCCGTCCGGGTGAGAGGTCAGCAGAAGGTCCAACAGGGAAGGTGCATGATCCTCCACATCTGGAATCCGCGTAGGCGAAGTAACCAGTTGTGTCAGACCATATGCCAAGGCAAAATCATGAACAGATCTCCCCGCATGATCGGTTAAACGTGAACCGAGCCATTCGGCGTGATGGGCGTTAAAGTCGCCGAGGATCACGATCGCTGCGGAGGGGATCTGCTGTAGCAACGAATCTGCAGCCATTTGGACGTGGTCGAAGAGTCGGTCTGTTTCGGCATTACCGCTGTGGGACCTATAGAGGCACCCGTAGACGCGCGGATGGTCGTCGCTGTCTACGCGTAGCCAAAGGATGGACAGGTCCGAACCTTCAAGTCTGCCGAGGCGTCGAGAACAGATGTCCTCTCTGACGTAAACGCAAACTCCAGCCCGAGGCACAAAGGAGTGTTCCAGTTTGTACCCCGGGTAGGAGAGATACGAAACATCAGCCGGAGAGGACACCTGCGTCTCGGTCAGAAAGAGCAGAGCCGGCCTCGCCGTCTCGAGATGGTAGTGGACGGCGTTTAGGTTAGAGTGAAGTCCCCTGATATTGCAGAAATTCACGGACAGCGTGGCAGGGGTCGCCTTGGTCTTGTTGCTCCGTTTGCCCCGAGCAGTTGTAGTCTTGAGCGGAATTTCGCCCCCCCCAGAATACGCGGGGCAGCCTGAGCACCCACGCTCAGAAGTGGAGAAACATGGTCGTGGATGCTCAGCGAGGGATTCTCCAGGGGTGCTGGTACCCTCCTGGGGTAGTCTATCTTTATTTAATTCCGCTACCATGTTGATGGGGGGGGGGGGGGATTTGGGCCTCCGGCCACCTGCACTCACCAGACGAAACGCGGAAGCAGAACTTCCACTTCACGCCGGTATTCTGTGAGGTCGTGGTACCACCCCGGTTTGAGCCGGCCCATACGTGCAACAGCAAAGCTGCCGCATGGCTCTACCACTTTTGTGTGCGTGTCTGTACCTGTATAGTCTATATGTATATGCCATTTCAGCACCTACGCAAAGAAGAAGTTGTCAAAGTACGAAGTTTATACTTTATATCTACTACTATTGTTTTTAAAATCAAAATTTTGTTTTCTAAATCTTTTTGTTATTTTAAAGTTAATTTACATACAATTGAAAAAAAAAACTTCTTAAAAACTAACTTAAATACTTCAAGTAATTATTATGCGATATTGGGCAGTTCTAGCAATGAGACTAGCATCGGTGTTATCATTATTAAAAAATCTTATTATATATATAAATTACGTGTCACGTTGTTTGACCGCGATGGACTCCTAAACTACTTAACCGATTTTAATCAAATTTGCACACCGTGTGCAGTTTGGTCCAACTTGAGAGATAGGATAGTATTTTGTCCATGAGTGATCCACATTTTTTTGCGAATTTAAGGACTTTTAATAGGACATGACAGGGTTGTCGAACAGGGCAGAACGTCTGCCTGGCAAGCTAGTAATATTTAAATCATATAATTTGAATTTGCTACTTTCAACTAGTGCCTTAAAACTTGGTCCGATTTACTAAATATAAGTATTAATTATCTCTGTGTCTGTCTTTTTCTATTGTCATTTGGTAAAGTGAGAGAGGGCAACTTTAAAAGCATTTCTTGAATTGATGTCGAATTTTAATATGACCAAGGCCGAATATAATTTCCTCACTAAAAAGACTTCGATGTCAATTTAATATATATCCTCTTTAAATTTTTATCAAATTTTGTCCTCTTAAAAGTATATTATGTTACGTTGTCAAATCGAACGTTTCTGTTCGTATACGTCCCGCTTTTCCCGCTGTCCCTAAAATGCGTAATGTCACTTTTAATAGTTAAATAATCCATAAATATGTCAATCACTTGGCCTTATTGGTAACCCTAACGTGTGCACACGAGTGAATGTTTATTTACGATTGTGTACGATTGTTGTGTGCGTGCGAGTTCCCTTGAACCTGCGCGCGCGCCTGTTTCCAATACAAACCCGTTCTGGAGACTAGCGCATGCGATGCGTGAAAAATCGTGTTCTCTACACTGCTTTCATGTGTGTTCACTGTTTACCCGCATGTTAAATGCAATAGTCTTTGTACTAAGTGTGAGATGGTATTGAACTTGTCAAGGGTCATTCCCATTGTGTGCGTGTGGCCTACTCCGTCACACACACACACATTATTTTGTCGTTAAATGTGAGAATAATACATACGGATCTCCGTTATGAGAACGGACTAACATTTTTTGTATAGAATAAGGGTGACGAACGACCACACGAAAGTGGATGCTGTAGCTCATATAAATATTCATCTATCCTCGATTGAGAATCAAAACGCAGATGCGTTGTCACCCCTGAGGACTAAGATGGAATGCCTCGTTTCCAGTAAAAAAGGCTCTCCGGATCTCTACACTCACCATACAAAACACAGCAGTATTAAGCTGCTATTTTACGCTGGTATTCTATGAGAGCGTGGTCCTTCCCCGGTCGAGCCTACCCATTCGTGCTACAACCATAATAAAGCTGCAGCGTGGCTCCACCACGTATAGAAAGAACACAGGCGTGTGTGAGCCTACTTATCGATAAACTGATGCAATATCGTCATCATTACGGCCTACCATCAGGTGGACTGTGTGCTCGTTTGTCACCCTTATTATATATTAAAAAAAAAAACATAGTATATCCCCATAGATTGCCTCATAAGAGGATTTTTGACATTTTTGTGGCAATTGTTTTTTTTTCTAGATGTTACAAATAACGTTGCTGACCTCCTGGTTTGTTTGTGCCACGTACGAAACCCACGTGCCGATATGGGGTGGCGCATATTCTTATACCGCTACTACATCGTTAATCCGATCAACGGATTTTATAGTAACGGTGTAAGAATGTCACACAGAAGCAATATACATCTGCCCGATATAACAAACTTTTTTTGTTTAAAAAAATTTCAACATAATAAATTAAATGGCCTTTGATTATGTTCAATGTAAATTGATCCTATCCAGGCGAAACCGATAACCGGTGGGGAAGAAAGGTTCTCGAGTGGCAGCCTCGTACCGGTAGGCGTAGTGTAGGGCGACCCCCCACTAGATGAAGTGACGACCTGGTAAGATATGCAGGAAGTCGATGGATGCAGGTGGCTCAGGACCGTGCTTTGTGGCATTACTTGAGGGAGGCCTATGTTCAGCAGTGGACTTGTGAAGGGCTGTAATGATGATGATGAGGCGAAACCGGGGCAGGTCGTTAGTATTTTACAAAGTTCAGATTCAAAGGTACCCACCGACATAAATACGGCATAAATAAGACAAATACGACGCCCCTGCACTACCAGGCGTACATAACCATATTGTATATGTCCTTCAACCAGAGCCAATCGCAATGAGCTATGACACAAGCGGTAACTTGAGATTGTCTCCAGGTTGCATTTTGTACGTGTTTCACAGACATCATTCACCAACCCCATATTTTTCTTCTTTTTACAAATAACACACAGATAGAACAAAGACAAGGCTAATCAGAGCAGTATAAGTAATATTAAAACCCCAAAATGGCATTCGAATCAAATGTCAGAATCAAATCAATCAATCAATCAGAATGTCAAACATGTTACAAAGTCTACTTAAGAAATAAGATGAAGTACCCGGCGTGCATTACTATATTGTAGTTGTCCTTCAACCAGAGCCAATTGCAATGAACCGTGACACAAGAAGTAACTTGAGATTGACTCCAAGTTGCACTTTGTACGTGTTTCACAGACCGGGGCGATTTAATCGATCACCAACTCCGTTCTTTTCTTTCTACAAATAATACGCATATTAAAGACAAGTTATTTAGAACGTAGATAAGAAATATAAACCCCCAAAATGGTGTCTGAATATTCTATGTTAAACTCTTCTAATAAAATAGCGGTAGCAAACCCGCGTGCTAAGCGTGGCATATTTGGCAAATATCCCCCTCAGGGTGGAAATTTATGGGAACCTTTCACAGCCTCTTATGGCTCCGTAATGGTATGGATTGTATGCAGCATGGGTCACGAGCTTCACCTTTTCAGAAGCAAAAAATGACTTTGTCTTGTTCACGGTGCTCCCAAGCATTTTTGTGGTGCAAATAGATTTCTTGGTCTTATTGCCAATGTTGCCTTCACCTGGAGAGGATCTATTGCTGAGGCCTATGTTCAGCTGTGAACTTTGATAGACTGTAACGATGATAAATAAAAGTAAACGAACAAAATGATATCACCTGTTTTGCTGAATTAGAAAAATGTAATAATTATAAATGTTTATATAATATTTGTTTTAATATAGATATTATTAAAATTAGTAAATTTATATTTCTTTTCATCAATCCACGATAAAATTAAGGCCAATTAGGCTAATTTTTAAAAACATTTTGAAATGTTATCACATTTTGATTATCACTTCTAAGTTGAATGATACCTTACGTCCATAGCATTCAATTGAAAGCATTACTATGTATTTAATAGCTGTTATATAAGAGACATTAATAGCTAACGAGTAGAAAACTCTTAAATAATCCAAATTGTTTGTCCGTCGGAACTCGGAAGCGTCCGTGCGATCAATTAATTCAACATGCGTGTTATATTTGCATAAGATAGTTAAGTTGGTGATAAACTGGCCTTGGGTGCCACTAACACGAATGTTACACCATCGCTTTCTAATATAGTAAAACAAGTTATATCATGACGGTGATTTTGTCCGCATGGACTGTAAAGTATAAAAAATCATATTAATACAGTAATCTTGACGCTCCGTGGCCCAATAGCTTAGTTATGAGTTACAGTGCTAAGTGCGCGGGTTCGAATCCGCACGGAACAATTTTTTTATATGGTCTACAAAAACTCTTAATTGTTCCGTGTCTGGATGTCTGTCCTTTCGAAAATTATGTATGTAAACTATCACCACGATACAGGAGATTTTTTTGTTTCATTCTATTCTACAACGGACACTATAAAGACTGAAGTATTAACAAGGTTCCGGTTGCTTTGTAACGGACATCTATGTCAATAGATTTAAAATAAAAACAACTTGTCATACTGGATATATAGTTCTTATGTTGTCAAATTCAGAACCTCCAACATTTTTTGAGTCGGGTGAAAGTAAAAATTACTTCGGGTATTAAATTTTTAACCAATGTAACTTGGTTGCTCAAATGTTGAATCTCAGTAATCGCATCAATTTTTACTAACTCCATACGAGACGGCACTGACTGAGTGAGAGGAGACGAGGTACGTGCATGGTATAGTGAATGTCAACTTGAACACGTACGTCTGGTTCAAAATTCTCAGTAGTCATACTCTACAAAATACATGCATACATGCATCAATACTTTCGTAGTTTATTTTAGGAATAGTTATATTTAGTTAATTTTAGTAATAGGCAAGCATAAACTAGCAAGAGGCTATAGAATAGTTTTAGTGTACACTTATACTACTCCTATTGACTTCTGTACGCGTGGTACTCTAAATATTTGTGAGACCAAATGGTTCGAATAAAAATCAGTTAACTAGCCCGGAGTATTATTATCCTGAGTAGTCGAGGGACACAGGTAGCTCAGGGCCGTACTTTGTGACAATCAATTGGTGCTTAAGCAGTAGACTTGTGATGAGCTGTAATGATGATTATTTTAAATTTCTGAATGTTAAATACTAATTAATATTTCTCTTTTTCTTTTAATTGACTATTTAATTGTTAGTTAGTCCATCTGACGCTAAGACCATGACCACCTGCAACCTGCTTAAAATAATAAAGACAAAAAGGGTTATGTTAGCACCCTAAAGAATCCGACGTTTCGATGTCAGGAATTAAAAATAAGTAAAATCAGTTAAATAAACGCGATAGAATCCGTAAATTTAGTTTTATTCAATGTGTAGTGTTCGCGTAAATTAAGAATTCATTATAAATTTATTCAATCACTTTTAGTACAGCTAGTTGAGCTGTATTTGTTTAGATTAATTATTATTTGATTATGAATAATCAA
Organism: Parnassius smintheus behrii; assembly: GCA_036936625.1. Classification (NCBI taxonomy): domain Eukaryota; kingdom Metazoa; phylum Arthropoda; class Insecta; order Lepidoptera; family Papilionidae; genus Parnassius; species Parnassius smintheus. The sequence goes on along the minus strand of JAUPFT010000001.1, from coordinate 62,090,957 downwards.
TTTTTTGTTTTTTTCTACCACTTTTGCCCAATCATCCTTTGTGACATGGGCACATGCTTCAATGAATATAGAAGAAACAGTCCAAAAAGTGAAAGCTGAGTCATAAAACAAGAAGACAAATCACAAAATTACGCACAGTAAGCTCCCAATGGCGGGAGATTGAAATTACGTATTGGTTTTTTCACCGCGGCGTTGTATATGAGTTTTTTGCATACACAATTTTACTTTGAAAATGTAAAAAAATAACTTGTTTTATTCATGAGAATTTTAAAAATAATAAATTTACTAAACAAATAATACATTAAAAAAATTAGTTATTCGATTATTAGAATATTTTTACCGATTATTTGAATATTTTTGCCAATTATTCGCATAACAATGAATTTTAATCATCCAAACACTACGGTAAGTTACATGGCGACATATCATTGAAACGACGTCAAGTAAAAGAGTTGATACTGGTTTTTTTTTAATATTTTGCTTTGTTTCAAACAAGAAAGATTCGAATTTTAAATTAATGATAAAAAACGTATCTACAGCCTTCTTTGTTTGAAGTTGGCTGCGGGTGTCCATGGGCTAGCTACATACTATCTTATCATTATACTCACTATCGGGTGGACTATATGTTAGTATGTCACTTCAATTGTATAAAATAAAACATTAGGAGATAGTATTCTTATATCTAGGTCTAGGAGATTGTTTGAGTAGACACCTTAATGATTCATATGTCTGCCGCCAAACAACAATGCGTGTACTTTTGATGGGAGTTAGTGTAATTACACAAATTCTCTAATGTGACCTTTAACCTTCTTTGTTCGAAGTGGGCTTGGAAAATAAGTATCCAGAGTATTAAAGTAATGGTTTGCCCGCAGGCCGGCGAGCCGGGCGTGGTGGTGCTTCGCCCGGAGGCGCTGGCGCGCGACTCGGGCTCCGAGTCGGATGGCGAGGGGGAGGGGGTTGATGGGGTGGGTCGGCCGCCGTCACCGCTCGCCGTGCGCTTCGTCAACGACAACGTACTCATCAACGGACGCTCCTCCATGCCCACCAGACCCAACAGGCAGCGCATCGCCAATGTAAGTACCCAACGCCTTGCTACAGGTTGCTACTACTCGAGCAGAGCGATGGAGAGACCCACCCAAAGGCAGCGCATCGCAAAGGTATGTGCCCGTCCGCCTAGATACAGGTTAGTGCTGCTGGCTGAAGTTCTCTTTGTCGCGTCCCGAACGGAGATCCCGGGGCCCTCCATGCCCACCAGACCCAACAGGTAGTACATCACCAAGGTATGTGTCTCCGCCTGCCTTAATATAGGTTGTTACTGGTCGAGTAGAGCGATGGCGGGGCTCCGGTTGCTTTTAGAAGGGAGATATCTGGAACCCTTCATGCTCGCCAAACCCAACTAGCAGCGCATAGCTGGTGTTTGTGCCCCCCTTGCTCCAGGTTGCTACGCGAGCAGATTGATCGGAATTTTTTTTTTATATATAGAATAAGGGCGACAAGCGAGCACGCAGTCCACCTAATAGTAAGTATGTACTGTGGTCCGTAGACATCTATGTTTATCCTCCATTAAATTTAAAATGCAATTTCCAGTAAATATAGTCTCCGGTTCTCTACAGTCACCATACGAAACACAGCACCATTAAGCTACTATTTTACGCTGGTATTCTGTGAGAGCTTTGTTCTACCCCGGTCGAGTCGACCCACTCGTGCTACAATCATAATATGGTTGCAGCATAGCTCTACCACGTCAATCGTATGTGTAGACACATATGGCCACTTCTTAGATAAGACTTACATCGTAATTTTTACCCTGTTATTAAATTAATGTGACACATATAATAAGAATGCTGCTGATATGTGATTGTCTGTTTCCAGTTGAAGCTGCAATTCGACGATTCACTAACGCGCACGTTCGAGTACCCGTCGGAGACGTCCCTGTGCGAAGAGTCGCCGTCCTCTGATACCGCTGTCGTTACCTCTCCCGCTACCTGCACCGCTACCTCTCCCGCTACCGCTACCACGCCCACTACCGGCACGCTCGCCGCCAACACGCACCTCGGTAATTTATTTTTATTTATTTAATATTAGTAATGTTAATAACATTACTAATATTCCCTTTAGCAACTCCTAGTTAGCTTAAAATACTTGTGGAGGAGTCAAATGGCGGATTCGAACTCATAAACTTTTAAGTTGGCAATTCGTACGCAAGGTACTTTAGGCTATTGTACATATTGATATTCTCATCCCCGCTAGCTCGTTCGGTAGTCCTCTGCTGGATATAGGCAGGACAGGAAGGCTGTGCTGTCCTCAGCACTATTCCTTTGATGATGTCTCTCTATCCATCCATCACAGCTCAACATAAGTATATATGTAATACTGCTGAACATAGGCCTCCGCCACATATTGGCCAATAAAGTGGATTTTTATGTTAATTGCCACGCTTGTCAGGTGGGTTGGCGACTACACACAGACAGGTTTTTTTTTAATTTGAAATTCTTACTCAGTCTTAGTTACTATAAAATCTGTGAAGGCACTATAATGTCTTGAAACCTCATTAAGTGCATTGTCTAAAGTTCGGCTGCGTCGATCTTCGTCGCTGCGGCTGAGAACGCGATGCGGCGAGACTTTCGTATGAGGTACACGCACGCACACACAAACATACGCGCGCGCATATTAACAAACACACACACACACATACACGCACAATCGCGAGTAAGTACGTACGTTCACATCCTTGTACACATAGTGTGTTGGTGTATCTTTGTGACTTGTATTGTCTGTGATGCTAAGCGATGCTCATACAGACTGCAACCTCATCAAATCATTTCACGCCTTATCAACGTATCCAATGATGGATAGTTTAAAGTTATTAATACGTTCAGAGGATGCAAAATGAAATAGTCACTAGAAGCCAATAAACTATTTTTTATTTATTTAAAAATACTACCCCCATATTAGGATTTTGTACTGTATCGTAGAGGAAGTTTACATATATATATATCCATTTTCATTCATTACAGCCTATAAAAGTTCACTGATATTCCAATAGACAGCATTATAGGGGAGATATTTGCTGTAGTTGTTTTATTTGGAAAATTACGCTTATACAGAAAACATCGTTAGAAACTGAAGGTTTTTTTAATAGTTTTGTTAACAGTAAGAAGCTGGTGTCCGATCTCATGTTTCAATCTCCCTCTGTCGCCTGGCACGACAGCCGCGGCACGACGCGCGGTGGTGGATATTCTTACACCGCCACTACAGTACGGCTGTGATATTTATTCTACATTGTCATTCCTCTATATAAATATATACATACATATTATATTCACACGTATCTGAAGTTTCACATCACAATATCTTGAAACAGTAATTTAGCTTCAACATGGACAGACTATGAAGCTTAATGGTTAAAACAGGAAATTAAAAAAACCAAACTGTGTGGAAAAATTTACTGAAAAAACCCTTCCCCTCCCTTTTTTGTATTTGCAAATGCAATATATAGCCTATCTTATTTTGACTGTGAGTCACCCCCAGTCAAGAAAAATGTAACCACGTCTCATAATACATTAAAATCTATCAAGTTGTTTACGCTACAAAACAAGTGTTATTGAAATTATCATACATACATAAGCTCGGTAAACATTAGCCTCCTTCTGTGGCAGTCCGGTTTTTTTATATAATAAGGGTAACAAACGAGCACACAGTCCACCTGTTCCACCAGACCAACAGGAAATATCTCTTCACTCGCCATACGAAACACAGCAGTATTAAACTGCTATTTGACGCTGGTATTCTGTGAGAGCGTGGTCGTAGCATGGCTCTACGCTGTAAACACAACGAATTTACTGATTTGCACGCACTATTATTACATTGTGTTAAGCTCAATGGACAACCCCTTGATGAGCAACATGAAATACCTCTGCACTCACCATACAAAACACAGCAGCCTTAGCTTTTTTACGCCGGTATTGTGAGAGCGTGCTCGTTGCCCGGGCGAGCCGATCCATTCGTGCTACAACTAATACAGCTGCAGTGTAACGCTACCTCGTACAACACATCCTATTTTCCTGATTTGCACTATTATTGCATTGTGTAAAGCTCAATTAGATTACAGTCAAGTAAATATAAGACAAAAATAATACACATGCTACGTCAAATTACTGAAACTTGTTTATTATGCTCATTATTTGTAATTTCTACTCTTAAGATATTTGTTTGCAGATTTGTATTGCTAAAGCTATCACTTAGTTTAAGCTTTAATCGACTTCAAAAAAAGGTGTCATCAATTAAACTGTATTTTTAAATGTATATATAACACATCTCTAAGGTTACTTATCCGATAATTTTCTCAGGGATCTCTTTTAAGCTTTAATAATGTTATCAAACGATATTGAAGTCGATTTAAGGTATTTGTGGTCATTTCAATGAATGAGGGCAACCAGCACTTTTTCTGCCAGCAAGACGACGCTATTTAGAAATGAGGTGAATGATTTGACAGATTTTGAAGCTTATTTATTAGAAAAGTGTAGAGTAATGATTCTTATTGAAGTATTAAGTTATATTTTATATTAATTAGATTAGAAATGGATAAACCAAACTATGGATATTTCTAAAAATAGAAGAATTTAAAGAAATGTGTAGAAAATTAAGGAATACAGCACTGAGGCTATATTTTATGTATGTATAAAAATCACAAAAAAGAAAAATTTATAATTAAATCGCAACTAGTCAATGAGGACACTGTGTGACCATTTGCGTAACAATTAGGTTCACTTTAGTACCAACAAGCGACATCAGTCTGGTGAGTGTAAGACTTGACTATTCAAATGGTCTACGGTGTAAGATCATTTGTATTCAATATAGATAGAAGATTACGTGTAATTCTTAATGATAGTCATTTTTAACTTTTACCACTGGTTCGAAGAAAAACCTCCGTCGCCCTGTCCTGAGAAGAAACCCAGGAGTTTTCTTTTTTCAAAGTAAATTATACAATAAGAAAGTTTATAGAAACTATTTACAAAATTTATTTTAAAAACAGCTTGGAAGTGATCACCTCATACCCAGCAGTTATTATCCACCATGTATATCATAATAACCCTTTTTATACAGTTTTTGTTTAATTAAGTATTGTAACTTGTTAATAAATAGTTGTATATTTTCTAAGACCATGAATGAATCACTGACTGTGGAGTCGAGATACTGGTATCAACTAGCTTGTGTTTGTTCCTAGTGTTTACAGAGTGTATACTACTTTTTTACTAACTGCTTAGATTTATATATTATTTGTGTGAATAATTATGTTTTATATTTATAGATTATAATTTATAATATATGTTACTATGTTTTTTCAGTGTCCGGATCGCTGGGTCGCTACACGCCGAGTAAGACACACGCAGATTCTTTCCAGCTCGGCCTCACAAGGCCTCACGCCGGTCAGTAAACTCTCTCGCCAGCACTCCTCATAGCGTAGTATAATAAGAGCAAGACACTTATGTACCGTAATAGCATTCTTAAGGCAAAGGATGAAAGGTTTTGGGACAATACTGTACTATACATGTACTGAACTTTGGAGTACCACTGGGTCTCATCCTTGGTCCCGTTCTTTGTCTTATTTACATTGCTGATATACTATTAAGGAATAATATTTCATAAATATTATTTTATAATAAAATGTCCTTATAGTCAACCAAATCTAAGAAATACCTTTTAACGTTTCACTTTAATCATTCCGCATTAACTTTGTACAAGTGTACTCACCAGATTTAAAATAACCTTTTACGTAAATCCGAAGTATTATGAAGTTATCTATATTTCATAACAACGTCTATAGTTTTTTATCATTAATTTAAATTCGAATCTTTCAAACAAAGCAAAATGTTAAAAAAATAATCAGTATCAACTTTTTTACTTAACATTGTTTCAATGATATGTCACTATGTACCTTACCGTAGTGTTTAGATGATTTAAATTCATAGTTATGCGAATAATCGGCAAAAATATTCAAATAATGGGTAAAAATGTTCAAATAACCGAATCATTAATTTTTTTTATTTATTATTTCTTTAAATAATATTTTATTTTTAAAATTCCTTAAATTACATGAATCATATTAACAAGTTTATTTTTTTATTTTGTCAACATAAATTTGTGTAGGCCAAATAACTCATATAAAACGCTGCGCTGAAAAAAACGTAATTTCAATCTCCCACCACTTCGGAAGCTTACTGTACGCAATTTTGTGATCTTATGTTTGTCTTCTTATTTTGTGACTCGGCTTTAACTTTTTGGATTGTTTGGACTGTTTCATTGAAGCATGTGCCCATGTCAAAGGATGATTGGGTAAAAGTGGTAGAAAAAACAAAAAAATTGATTATGAATGACTTTGAAAGAGACATTAATTTTTACTGCATTGTTGAAAATAAAATAATAATTAATGTATACATCAAAGTTGTACTGAAAGTGATTGAATAAAATTATTTTTAATCTAGTTCCAATCTTAAATTTTTATAACTTTTCCTCTAGAAATGAGCAGCAACACGGAATAAATAATAGCAGTACTCCTTAGCAGTAACAACAATTACGAAGAAACTGATACATTTAGTGTTTTAAATTATCCATTTCTAATTTATTCTGGTATTATTCAAACCAAACTGTAAATGATTACCAACTCTAAATAATCGATATCGATTGTTTTAATAATCAAATATTGTACGTTACCATTTTTGGACGGCATGCTTGATGCAATAAGTCTGACAGCTGTCAAAATGTATTTCTTTAGATATGGTTGACTATAAATAATAATATATTTTATGTTAAAGTTAAGTGATGCACACTGTACGTTATACCTTAAAATGCTGCTGCTGATGATATAAATAAAGTATGCTGCTTGAGGTAAAATATAAAATATATTTAAAAACTGCTAATAGCTAATGATGAGTACACGAACGCGCTGTGTGGCGACGCTATGTGAAGTGTGAACTGATTCGATGAACAATAAAAATAAGTGTACGAGGCGAAAATGTTGATCGAGCGATATGTGCGGTTGCGCCGTACACACTCTACACACATTGAATATAGACTACATTTATATTTTACACACACTTCACACATACTTTATAGACATACGCTCACTTAACATTTAATTATACATGGGAAGAGCAGAACCACCCAATACAAGCAGTTTTACATGCTGCCTGGGTGGTGCTGGCCACGGCGCGATGCTGTGACTACTCAATGTTAAGGAAATAAACTATTTTTAATTTTTTACACGTGGTAGAGCCACGCTGCAGCTTATGGTTGCAGCACGAGCGGGTCGGCTCCACTGGGGAAGGACCACGCTCTCACAGAATACCAGCGTAAAATAGCAGCTTAATGCTGCTGTGTTTAGTATGGTGAGTGTAGAGAACCGGATACCCGTTTTACTGAAATCGAGGCATTCCATTCTTGAGGACTTCAAGGGTGACAACTCATCTGCATTTTTAATCAAGGTTAAATGTAGATATCTATGAGCCACAGCATCCACTTACCATCAGGTAGACTGTGTGCTCATTTGCCACCCTATCCTATAAAAAAAACTTAAATTTTAAATTAATGAACAAGAGTTTAGTTATTTAAATAACACGCTTTTTAGAAATATTGTTTTAAGTTTATATATCATTCATAACTAACATCATAGTTTTTTAATTATAAATTGAATATACAAGTTTTTTTAAAAACCTTTTCTGATCTGTGATGAAGGTGTCATGATATGATTGCTTTTTACGAAATAATCTTTTAATCAAATTTGTAAACAAAGAATGAAAAAATAGCATTATCTACTGTTTCAAACTGGTATTCTGTAAAAACGTGGTCCTGCCCCAATCAATCTGACTCCATTCATGCTACAACCATAACATAGCTGCAGCATGGTAACTAAGGCAAATATCAACTATAAGGTAATATAAAAAGCAGGTCTTTTAACAGTTTTAAAATTTGTTAAAATAATAATTACAGAAACGGAGCAGTCGGAGCAGAGTAAGGCGGACGCTGTCGTGGAGGCCGAGGCACAAGCTCAAACAGAAGCGGAAGCCGAGGCGGAGGCGGGCGACGCGCGCCCGTGCGCCGCGCACGCCGCGCGCTCCTGGAGCGACGCGCGCGCGCTCTCCACCGACCTGCTGTTCTAGGTGCCGCCTTGCGCCGCACTTGCGCCACACCACACACCAATCTACGCGAAGTGCTCGCAGATCACTACTTGCACTCGACAACACCAGTGAAACAGTGCTGTGTTTAATGTGGACAATAAGCGACCTCATGGAATGTTCAAATACCGTATTAAACGCTCCCGCTGCCACTTATACCTTGCGTCAAAATACGCACCACGAACTGCAAGCAAGGTATTCATAGTGCAAGTATTGTATCACCACTCGCAATCGACATAAGCAGTAACAAAACAATGCTGCATTGAATTGGACAGTAAGGAACTTAATTTTTCTACTCAAATTGTTATGTTACACCAATATTGATATTGAGTGGTTTGAGCATTAAACTTCAGGTTATCTTTGAATACTGTCCAGTGTGACTGGAATAAGAACAGAAGTACCTTGCAGCATTAAAATGAGAAGAGATTCTTTCCAAAATTAATTGAAAACTATATCATTCTCTCACGTTCACTCTTACAAACTACAGTGAAAGAGTGGTCTATTAAAAATAAACTATAACTTCATTCAATTCAATTTAATAATGGGACTAGCTATTATGCTATTAAATACTAATTCAAAAGTCACAGCTCGAATGGAAGTTACAAAATCCTTACAGAAATGTACCAAAGTGTGATAGACAAGAAAAGAGTGAAACAATAGAGGTCTTATTACAGGACTCGAAATAAACCATTCATTTTTAAAAGTTCAATTTCCTTGGATGTATGAAAGAAGAAACAAAGTGTTTGACATAAGCAGAATTCTTTTGCAAGTTGCCATAAAAGAAAGAATACACAGCACTGTATCAAAGACTAGAACTTTACCTTGTGTTTGTGGTTTTGGCCTTGCGGATAAGACTAAATAAAGAAATCAATATCTCCATATTATGTGTATTTGTTATATTATATGGGATTGCTTATTTTTTTTAAAAAACTCGTTATGTTTACAAATATGCAGTGATGTGACATAAATCAAATTACATGTACAAGATTCAAAAGTTAATGGAGAAGTGAAAAGAAAATATTAAAAAAAAACTTTAAAAACGTGATAGTATTACAATATAAATTTAGTTCAAGAAATTTTTGAAAATATGTTATTTAGCCAAAGCTGTGTTTTATACGGGGGCAATAATCTATTACGTATAATGTCCATTAAGCCATTTCGATTGACTCTTATAAGAACTATGGATTCATTTATATAACAACCAAACAAATTTTACTTGCATTTGTTTACAAGTCATTACATTAACCTATTTACACTATAATATTTTTGTACTAATATTTGTCTACATACTGGTATTAAGATTATCTTTTAACTAGGTTTATTAAATGAGTTAAAAGATGTAGACATAAGTGAAAATCTGCTCAAGTGCTATTTATACAAACCTCTCTATATCTGGCAACACCAAGTCATATCTTAAGTACTTAATGCAAGGTACAAATGATGCATTGATTTGACGAAGCTGACTGACTAGCTGATAATGACCTTATAAGGCATTTTGAGACATTTTGAAGGAATTTTTAGATAATAAATTTAGCAGGTATAAAATTTTTTTATGGTCAAGCAACTTAATTCTGATGTTATTACAATTTATCATTCCCAAAAATCCATTCCAGAATTTTAAAGCAAGACTGTCATCAATTTTGTACTCTTATACAAGTTTAGAAAAAAGAAGGAATTGTACATGTTGTAAAATACAACTCAAGTTAGGGAAATTTGTGGCAAAAATCAAAGACATATCAATACAAATATAATGATATATCCTAAACTTTTTCATTCAGTACATATACATCAAGATCTTGGCTTTGTAAAACAAGTATGCGTTTCTTTGTTTCCATTTAAATATAGATATATTTAGCGTGATTAAAAACTTGACATAACCAAATACGTTGCTGTGGTCCATAAAGGTTCGCTATGCTAGACGAGCCGAACACAAATTCGTGTAGTGTGGACCGACTTGCAAGCCTCGAACGAGCGCGCTTCATGCATTTGGTTCGTGCTCGACTGTGCTCTACCTATTGTCGGTTTTTTTTTTTTATTTGCATGGCATGCATCGATTTGCATGTCGTAGGCTAGTTGTGCGTCCACACTTGACACCGCGAGTGGAGCGGCTCAGCTTGTGCTCAGCTCTTCTAGCGTAGACCTTTAGATTTAAATATAAAAAAGCTACTTACGTCTTCTGAATTTTAGGCGCACCATTTTCGTCTTCAGAGGTGAGAACGCATCTGCATTTTGATCTCAATCGAGGATAGATGTAGATATCTATGGGTGTGGGCCACAGTATCTACTTACCATCAGGTGGACTGTGTGCATGCTTGTCACCCTTTATTCTATAAAGAAAAAAGAATGCTAATAGATTTGTACCACAAACATTATGTAAAACTTACAGGAATTACAAGTATTAGAAAACTTTTTGACTTCAAATTATTATCATCAAATTTTGTTGGATTTATATGTGACAATTGCAAATGTAGTCTTTGGAGGAAGGAATCCCAAAAATTGGGATCCTTTCCCTGGAGATATACACAAGTTGTTACATCGAAAAAGAATGAAACTTTCTCTTTTAAAACACTTATTTGCTTGAATAAATACACACAAGTTGTATGAATGTAATAGGATTTTATAATTAATTTTTCACCCACAGGGGCTGAAGTTTTGCAGACGTAATAACTGATAATAATACAGTAATTTAATGGCTATAACCTAATCTTACAAGCATTATCATATCCCATGCATCTTGTTTAAGTCTTAAATAATTTTAACAATCTTTCATTGAATTCAGTAACTGCTGTAACCATAGTATCAACTACTATTTAACTCCACAATGTACATATATCATTATATTTAAATTAATGTATTTTTGCCATAATTATTCCTACATCAGTTTTAATGTATGGACTATTAAACGCGTTTCCATAAGTATACGCAACATCAATATAGGAAATAGTTTGGTCAATGATGTATTTAACTTAATGCTTTGCTATATTATTGTGATTCTGTAACCATATTTTTGTATAACGCATATTATTACACGGGAGTAGAATGGTGAGGTCCAAAGGTTAGTACTGCGGACAAAGCAAGTGCCTGCTGTAAAATGGTGGGGAGACTCATAGCATTTATATTAGTGTAAGATCTGTTTCTAGGGCACGCGGGAATACGAACCATGACGCTAATGGCCAAATACACAAACGCTGCTCAATTTTATGATGCCTTTAATCTCATGCTGTCTCTATCACTTTAAGTCAAAATGACTGTCACACCACGAGACTTTACATCTTAAAATTAAGTAGTATCATGCATGCATGAATTAACGCTGCATGGGGTTAGTTCCGTGAGGCTGTCATGCGTCCTGTATTTGGCCTTAAGTTTTTTATTATGTTATCGTCTTCAAGCAATGATATGTATTGCTCTCTATAGATTTCATTATCCCTTACGTTGTACAGGGATAAGAAACGCGGTCATTCAGAGGTAACAAACTGTATTCAATTTCAATTGTTTTTTTAAATGGGGTAGTGTAGTAGTATCAATATTCAATGTTTACAATAATTGGGAATGATTCTTAAGAACTGTGAACTTTGTTATGTTCTCTGTCTCCGTCTCACTGTTGCATTTTATGAACATTATTTTTATTATAATATAATCATGGCGGTATAAAATTTATTTATTTGACCAGTCTAGTGCTGAATTTATATTTTCTGACAAATACTTGATAGTAATAATAATAGTTATAAATTTGTCAAAAGGTGGAGTGAAGGTCAAAATCACAGTGCCACAAATGTTAGCTATCCATACAGTAAGCTCATTAAGGTCAAGGTCATGTCTGTATTTTCGCCTGTTCCAGAAATAGACTTGTTCAATTTGTATAGCTGAATTAGTTCAGGCACGCTTTAAGAGTGTCATATTATTTTTGTTTATATGTTTGTCTGCTCTTGTACATACAACACGAATCCGTTTTTTTGTAAATAAACATTGCTTATGTATGTAGGGCATTGAGATGTTATAGGACATCATCATCATTCAGAAGCCCTTCAGACGTCCACTGCTGAACAGGCCTCTCTCAAGGAATGCCATAAAGCACGGTACTGAGCCACCTGCATCTCTTACGACGTCCAGGTTATAAAGCAATCAAAAATTGTATCGCTTTTTAAATCTGTGATATAATAAAGGTATATGAAACTCATTTATCACAATGTATTATTTAGAGCAAGGATTACATATTAAAGGAATTGCCGTCATATTCACTAGTCATTGTTACAATTCATCTACGCCCAACTGTGGGACGTATATAATGATTTAACTTTTACTTTACTATGGAAATTATTTACTTAGAGTTGTTTGTCCTTTAATTCTTTGTTTGTTTGAGAAAAAATTAACAAAACAGAAATACTAATTGATTTTGCAAATAAAGTGAAACAAGCACAGTAAATCATCTTTCTTTTAAATAGAATAAGGGTGACAAACGAGTACACAGCCCACCTGATGGTAGGTGCTGTGGCGCATACATTTATCTTCGATTAAAAATCTAAATGCAGCGTTATCATTCCCTAAAGATTAAGATGGAATGCCTCAGGTTCTTTACACTGACAATATGAAACACAGCAGCAATCAGCTACTATGTTACGCTGGTATTCTGTAGAGCCGACCCATTCGTGCTGTAACTATAACCATTGATAAATCTGTTTCAATTTTCATTTAATCATTTAGTTCCTATCTTGTTATGGGGTTTGACTGCGTTGTTGATCTAGTGGTCGTTAACGTGGTTCCTGATCTTGATGTCCCGTATTCGAATCCCGGGTTGGGCCGATATCAGATATTGGGTTTTTCTATCAAGAAATTCTCAGTAGTAGCCTGAAGTCAGGAAGTTAGCGGTGTCTCACTCCCGTGGCTCGGAAAGCGCGTAAAGCCGTTGGTCCTGTGCCTGATCTCTCTGGACGTATCGGGTTACCAGACAATAAGAATGAGGGAATAGAGAGTGCACCTGCGCTTGTGCGTACACTCGACTATAATCCTGTCCTGTGCAGATGACTACTCCCCGTTGAGACTGGCCATTGTAACTGAAATTCGATCTGGAGAACACTATTTTATTATGAGCTTATTGACTAACGGTTTCATTTGATTACTTCCCCCGTAAATATAATCCTAACAATAAAGCAATGATGGAGTCAACACGTTGTATGTGCGAGGGCAGCGAAGGCCACGTGGCCAACACTTGCCAATGCCTAGTTTTACTGTACGCATATTATGAATTAACGTAGTTCTTATGATTAGTGACAATTTATTGTAATACAAGGTATTTAAGTCTTATATCCTAGGTAGTGAGCCTCATGCACAGGGGATATGGGCTTGAAACAAGGGATATATCTTTTTACACAAGTCAATAGAAATATTTAATTAAATTTTTGGATACATCTATGACTTTGTAAAATTTGCTCAGTTGAAAGTGAAAAATTTTCATTAAACTGATATAAATCTGTATCAGTTTTTCATAATTTGTAATGAGTATAAAAAGGTACAAATTTAAATTACGTTTTCATACCAGCTGGCCCAACAGAGTTTGTTCTGCTCTTACTGGTAGGTAGCGCTATGATTTTTTACAGTGTAAATTAAAAGACAGTAGCATTGACCGGCCTGTTGGTCTAGTGGTTAGTGACCCTGACTGCTATGCCGCAGGTCGTGGGTTCGATTCCCACACAGGACAAATGTTTGTGTGATGAGCACGATCATTTGTTCTGTGTCTGGGTGTAATTTATCTATAATATTTATGTATTTAGAAATATATAAGTATGTTTATCAGTTGTCTAGTACTCATAACACAAGCTCTGCTTAGCTTGGGACTAGATGGCGTTGTGTGATAGTTGTGAAATATTATTATTATTATTATTATTATTATTATTATAATGGTAGTGTGCAGATTGTGGACCGCGAATTCAATAGGTCGTGGGTTTGAATCCGCCCTTTGCATACTGTCATTACCACTCCTAACACAAGCTTTTTAAGCTTACCAAGAGTGGTTAAAAGAAATATTAGTAATGTTGACAGCATTACTAGTTTAATATAAAATTTATTAACCGTCCATAGTGCTACCTATCGGATTTAGATGTTGTGATGTTATTTTTTGCACTATGCCAACATATTATTGTTAATATTGATCAGTAAACATATTATTAAAGGTGCAACATATTGGTGTTGGCGTCAGTTCTCATTAGTCCATCTGTTAACTTGCAAAATACTCACTGAGCCCAGGTCTCCTAGCTGGCTAGCTAAAGCGATACATGTATTTATGTATGTAGTTATAATTGGGCGAGGGCGCCGCGTCCTCAGCCCCATAGTCATGTACTCATGCTGGAGTGGCAATAAACGTACACAAATACATAGTTGTTTTATTTAATATTACGTTATTTTTGTGTAAGGTTTTGACACTCCATACCAACCAGGCTGAAATAACTTGTCACTTCGTACGGGAACAAACTAGTCGTAACTAACTGTGTGACTTCCATGAAATACTTGATGCTGGCAGAACCCACTGATAGTTGCTAAGCTAGGAAAAAAAACAGACTATCAGATTCGTGTTATGTGTCTATCACTGAATAAATTGTGACTCAGTGACTATTGTCGAGAATTACAAAAGAGATGGGTATGTTCATGTGGATACGAATCCCCGGAACTATATTATTTGTTGATGGATCTTTAACTGCACTTGGCACATGTCTCATAAGCATATATATATATATATATATATATATATATATATATATATATATATATATATATAGTATGATAATTTTATAAAAATGATGGTTAAGGCCAGTTGTCGAAAACCATAAGATTTTTGTAGCATTTTCCATAGTCTCTTATTAAAACACCCACGGGTATCACCACCATAGGTGACACCATTCTGCAGCTGTATTGTAAGTCGTAAACTGGTTGGCTGTGCTTCACGTCGGCTATATTATGAATTCTGCTTAGATCCGATCAAAAATCTTAAACCTGGAGGTAGCCGGGGTTAACTACTATCGGGATATTGAACACCTCTGTCCCCTACTGGGTTTTTATTTTTATACTTATTATCTAAGGTAACATAGAGTTATGGACGGATTTAATGCTTTATTCATTAACAATGCTAACCTCATTACTGACCTTGCAATTTGAGGAATGGTGGAATGTTCATATCGCCAACAATCAGAGATTAAAATTTTTGTAGCATATTCTACATAATTTGTTGACTTTCGATACCTACGAGTTGTGTGTGTGTGGTGAATATTACTAATGTGCCACGTATGATGCCATTAAAACTTTTTGATTTTTTGGTTGAGAATTTTAATATTTAAACTAGTAAAAATCCTTTCCGCACTTGGGTCATGGCTCATGGGTGACGCCATCTGGCAAGCGAAGAATATCCCTCATTGAGAAGGAATCATCATAATCTGCGAAGATATCGCGTTACTAGGGTTGTCAACGCTAACTATATTTCGTTATAGTATCCTACAATCACATCCAGGTATCCTACTAACAAATTAGGTGTCTCCATACTATAATTCTATATTTTAATAAAGGATAAATAATGTCATTCAGCTGTTAATAAAGTTTTTAGCAGCAATTTTTTTTTAATTTTTAGCTGCTTTTCAAACACATAATCATGTTTTTGGGTAATTTTATGCTGCGATCCATAGACATCTACGTCTACCCTCGAACAAAATCAATATACCTTGAGGGCTATGGTGAAATGATTCGATTCTAGCAAAAAGGATCTCCGATTCTCTCTTAACTCACCATACGAACATAACAGCATTGAGTTATCTTACGCTGGTTTTCTGTGTCCTTTCCCTGAGCTATTATAGGATAGCTGCGGCATTGTTCCACCATATATAAACCAAAACTGTCATCGCTCAATTTGTACCGTGGCTGTAGCACGAATGACGAATTGGTTGACTCGAGCGGGGCTTTCGCAGAATACTAGCGTAAAATTGAATAATTCTGCGTTTTCATATGGTAAGAACGGGTGACGCGTTTTACTCTTAACTTGTGAAAGCGTGGTCTTTCCCCGGTTGTGCCGACTTATTATTGCTGCAACCATATGAAGGATTCTAAACAGAAAAATACAATTTAAAAAAATATATTAATTTGAAATATGGCATTGTGTTTTATTTTTCTCCTAAATCTATACAAATAAATAAAATTGAAGTGTCTGTTTTGTAATGTCAAAATAACAGCTTTTTACTAAACGCATATGAAAAGTATATACCGACACGACCGGAGAGAGATCAGGCGCAGGACCAACGGCTTTACGTGCTTTTCGAGGCACGGGGGTGAGACACCGCCAACTTCCTGACTCCGGGCAACTACTGAGAATTTCTTGACGGAAAAACTCAGTAATTAATTTTTTTGGCCCGTCGTCCCATCGGATTATGATAGTGAGGGAATAGGGGCACTGTAATGTCCTGTCCTGCGCCGATGGCTAGCCTCCGATGAGGCAGGCCGCCACGCCATGGCCGAAATTCGATCTGGAGGACATTATCTATTATTATTAAAGTTTATATGGTACATTACCAAAAATATTTACATATACGCCTTTTAATTTAAAATTTCTTTGTGTCTGTGTTTTTTCCGGCTAATCTCCGAAATGGCTAGGCTGATTTTGACGGGACTGACGGGCTGGACAATAATACGACACGTGTTTCGCCTCTACACGAGGCATCCTCAGGTGATGTAGACTCTACGACGGCTGACCGCTAAGACTAATCTTATGATGATTATGGTAAGATTATTACGGTAAGACACATCATTGTATTTAGTTAGCGAAAGGTTGTAAATTAATCAATATCTTTATAATAATAATATATTTATTTTCATTAACATTTATTTAAAATTGATTTTATTTTCTAGGACCTTATATCACGGATACTAGGCTGCACTAAAAGTATCGGGAATGAAATATTTCCACTGTTCCTGTCATATTAAAATCTTTTTAATTGAAAACTCCTTGGTTTTAAAAATCGAATACCATTTATTTATTTAAAAAAAGATTCTCGGTCTTGTCACAAGGTTTTGTCAAACTTGTTTAGTCGTTGAGAACATGGAATTGGCTCGAGAAAATTCAAGAGCGATGATTCATTATGACTTTCGAAGTGGTTTAACACAAAAACATTGTGTTGATCGGATGATTTCTGCATTTGGTGATAAAGCCCCATCCAAAACCACAATTTATCGCTGGTTTGCTGAATTTCACGTGTCAAGCTCAGTGATGATGCCCGTCAAGGTCGTCCAAAAACTGCAGTCACCCACGAAAACGTTGATGCTGTGCGTAAGCTGATTGAGGAAGATCGACATGTGACATACCGCGAAATTCAGGCAACTTTAGACATTGACCTGAGTCAAATACAAATAATCTTGCATGAACAATTAGGTGTAAAAAAGTTGTTTTCCCGATGGATACCGCATTCGCTCTGTGAAGAGCAAAAAGCCGCTCGCGTTACTTGGTGCGTCAGAACTCTCGAAAGATTCCACGCAGGATCCTCAAATGCTGTATACAACATCGTATCAGGTGACGAATCCTGGACAAACGCGTACGAACCCTCGCTTTTGCGCCTCTTTGACGTAAACTCTACTTACTCTTTATTTCACCCCACAGATAAGTCTATAGTTAAAGTTGCGGCGAGTTTGCAGGCCGTAGTAGAAATATGGCATCGGTGCGCAATCCAGACATCTTCATATTTAACACAGAAATAGTAATAATAAGACAATGGAAATTAATTGGCGCTCGATTACTTCCAAAACCGGTGTCGCCACATGTTACCGCAATATAAACACACGCACAATGCACAATGATATCTAATGTTTCACATTTCATTGCTTGGCGAGTACGTTGACACGTAGAACAAATTAAAGCAGCAATGGTAATTGTCCAATACGAAAAGTAATAAATGATAGTTTACAAAGATAAATATCATAGTAAATTATTCATCTAGATGTAAATTAGTAAAAACAATGATAATTAGTAAAAAATCAACTTACTGATGAAATGCCCTTATTAGTTGAATTACACGTCCTTGATGAGTTTTTACAACTGACTATGCTGCATTTCACCAATATAAATTTATAATAACATAAATTCACGTACGACGTTTCCCGCGCAACTAAATCACAAATTGGTGAATGATGTTCGTCAACACGTCATAGCGGCGACGAGGTCACGCGTCTATGCGACTTCTATTGTCTTATTTTTACGATTTCTGTGATATTTACTATTTAAATTATCGCTCACTACAGTTGAATAGTTTGATAAGCTGTCACTTAGGCTTAGGCTAATCAACAGAATCGGCACTTCACCACGTTATAACAAAAGTTGAAGAGGCCACCCAAAACAAAGTAATATGTCTAGGCTCCTTCTTCAACAAACTTCTGCAGCATAAAAGGTGCACTAAGTAGGCATAAAGTTGAACCGGCACTGATGGACTGGATAATAAACATGCTCAGTACACGAACAATAAAGATTTCTGGTGATCTCAAACAATTCAGATCGAAAAAGGATGTCCGCAGAGTGGGGTTCTTTCACCTCTCCTGTAGGATATGGTCATTAATGAAGTCATCAGCAAATTAAATGCTAACCATTTCTACACAGTAGGTTATGCAGATGATCTGACAATACTTGTCTCTGGGAAATACAGCAAGCATGGCGAGTGACCTGACCCAAGCGGCTTTCCGTATAGTGGAGAGATGGTGCATGGAATATGACCTAACCGTTAATCCAAACAAAACAGTTCTAGTAACTCACATAAACACGAATGCTGAATAATTATATTCTACTTAGGTCTTACTTTGGGCAGCCCAACTGGAATAAACACATAGAAAAAAAATCAACAAAGCTAGTATAACTTTCTGGCAATGCCAAAACATGATTGGTAAGGAATGGGGTTTGACGCCAAAAATTATATTGTGGCTGTACAAAACTGTAATTTGGCCTACGATCACGTACCGATCTCTGGTATGGTAGACCAAAACTAATGAAGCCACTACTGTAAAAGCTTCAGCGTTACTAGAGATTGGCATTTATGGCTGCCACAGGCTGCATAAGAACTACACCGACAGCAGCTTTAGAGGCTATACTGGAGCTAACCCAGCTTCATCTACACGTACAACAAGAAGCAACTGTAGCTGCTTTTAGACTCAAGACCCTAAATATTTTAAGTAAGATTAGAGTCCCTCATACGGGTATAATTGATAGAATTTACTCAAAAATTTCTATCCTACAAGCCAAGTAAGATAAGATCCTAAAACAATTTGTATTCGATAAGAAGTATAAGATACAATTAAATGAAACCAGCCAGCCGGAGGGATTAAACCCAAAAGAGCTTAGAGTTTTCACGAATGGTTCTAAAACAAATCAAGGTGTATCATCTGGAACTTTCTCTGAAGACCTTAATATTCATATATGTTCACCACTGGGTACCCATAACACAGTCTTTCAGGTGGAATGTATGGGTATCATCCAAGCGGCTATAGCAATAGATGCTGGGAAGGTAAAAGGCTTCCCCATCAGAATACTGACCGACAGTATGGCGGTTCTACAAGCACTGTGATGTAATGTGGTGAACTCGGGACTAATGTATGAATGGCATCAACGACTAAATGAGGTATGTAAGCACAACAATATGACTTTGCAATCGATTAAAGTACACAGTGGATCTAGAGGCAACGATGCAGCGGATGAACTGGCCAGAAGGGGATCGGCTCATGCCACTATAGGGCCGGAACCAATAATACCAATCCCCTTTGGTTACGTTCGTTCACTGGTGCGTAGAAACCTCAATAATCTACACGCTCAGCTCTGGAATAATCTAGTAAACTGTTGACAAGCTAGAGAGGCCCTGCCTGAAATAAACAGTCGTTTAACCCAGGTTCTAATGAGACTGAACAGGCCACAGATCAGGATAGTAACAAGTGCTATCGCAGGACATGGCTCCTTTAACAAACATTTAATTACCATAAGTGTTACAGATAGACTCCTGTGCAGAGCATGCATGGGGGAGGAAGAAACGGCGGCTAACACGTTCGGAGGTCACTTCATACAGGGCTAAACATCTCGGCACGCCGGGATCGCCCCGAAGTTGCTTGTAACATCAAAGGACTTGAACTTCTTCGGGAAGATTTCATGGCTCGAATAATTACGTTATCCCTGCCCACCAACAAAATACGCGCTTAGACGTGGAGTTGCGGAAAACAGCCCGTCGTGAAATAAACTAAACTAAACCTAGCTGTCAATTGTTCCTCAATTGATACGTACGTTAATTTCTTGCAGCGGTAAAGACTCGCTTTCGCGTGATCTTTGTGCACTATATAGTACGTAAACTTCGATACAACTTGCGACAAGGTATCTGAATTTTGTAACCGAGCGACCCTTATGACCGTATGCGTGCGTAATAAAATAGTAGTAGGCGTTAGATATTTAAGAATGACAATCAGTTAAAATAATGTATTACCACGCATTCTGAATTTAAAATGTAAAAAAAACAGAATGTTTGAGATTTTTTTAATCAATTTTTCTTCTTCGTATATTACTTATTGTGAATACAAATTAGGCCGTATATTGCAACATAATCCCGTATATTTAAAAAATACAATCGAATTGAGAAACTCCTACCTTTTTGAAGTTGGTTAAAAATCTTTTCAATTCGGTTAAACTCATAGGGTATAAATAAGCGAGTTATAGCTAGCTTATAAATACTCTAAGGTAGAACTATTTTGCTGTTTCTCATATCTTGAAATAACATCTGAGTTACAATCTTAGAAAAACAGAGATGAGTCGAATTCTAAAAGATTTTAATTGGAAGTGAGTTTGAAATATTTCTTATTTTTTAAATATAATGATTTCTTATATTTACGCGAACACTACACATAAAATGATACTAATTTTGACAGATTTTATCGTGTTTAACTTAACTTTTTAGTTCCCGATGTTTCGGGCGCTTCACAGCACCCATGGTCACGGGGGGCACTTAAAACATCGGCAGTTAAAATATTAAATGAAGCGCGATAAAATCCGTAAAATTTAGTTTAATTTAATAATATCTAGTATGTAATTTTCAACCGAAAGGGTGTACCTAATCAAATGTAATTATGTAACTGCTACCAACTAATGTTATCACATTCTATTAAAGACAGAATATCTTAGAAGCCCCTGCATTCTATAGTTATATCGAAACCGTTATTGACGTAGTTTTAGTTCAGTTCAATGCAATGTGCTTCGTGATTTCATTGCGCTTGCGTGTCAATTCTAGGTCAAAAATACTTTATTCGAACATGCATTGTAGTGTTTAAAGTCATAAGATGGATTTCTTTGAGGCGAACATGTTTAGGCGATATTTTTATTAGTAATACTGTAAACGTATAGATGGATTTCATTATCTTAACGTAAATTATAAATATTATATTTATGAATATATATATATATATATATGTGTGTGTGTGTGTGTGTGTGTGTGTGTGTGTTTGTGTGTGTGTCTTCGTTGGAATACGAATAGGTCGGCTGGAAGAAGCTCGGAGAAGGATCACACTCTCACAGAATACCAGTGTAAAATAGCAGTTTATTGCTGCTGTGTTTCGTATGGTGAGTGTATTGAACTGGAGATCCTTTTTACTGGAAACGAGGCAATCCATCTTAGTCCTCAGGGGTGACAACACAATCTGCGTTTTCATTCGTAATCGATGAAACATCTGGATATCTATGTACCACAGCATCCACTAACCATCAGGTGGATTGTGTGCTCGTTTGCCACCTTAATGTCATAAAAAGTCGAGTTTGGTACTCATTAAAACCGTCACTTTATCTACAAAATTAAATTTTAGTGACATTGCGCAGCTTCTTTGAATTTCGGATTTGATTTTTTGATAATTTACAACCCTGATTGAAATTGCTGTCCCCGAAAATAGAACTATTATCAATAAAATTCCATAATTATAATTTCCATTGTTGCAAATATTAATAAAAACTATTTAGAACTGCCAGGAGAAATTTAGAACAGACTAGAATGAATAAGAAACTGGAAGCATTTGAAATGTATCGCCGTATGCTCTGAATAAGTTGGACAGACAAAGTTGCCAACATTGAGGTCCTCTAGCAGATGAAAAGGAATAAACCCCTACTTGTCAAAACCATCAAACAGAGAAAAGTTGCGTACCTAGGACACGTGCTAAGGCACGAACACTACCAACTGCTGCAGACTATTATGATGGGCAAAGTAGCTGGTAAAAGAAGTGTTGGTAGAAGGAAAATGTCCTGGCTCTGTAACATCTGGAAATGGACCGGGATAAAGAAAGTAGAAGAAGTAAGCATATGAAATAAACAAAACAGAAACTCTGAAAGAAAAGCAATGAAAAGCAATAAAACATTAAAGGCATGGAAATGATAGGGTGTCATTAGAAATGCTCAGAACTGGAGAGGGATTGGTAGTAAGCCTGTCTAAAATGCTGGCAATTTAAGCGAGGACTGGGAGGAGACTGTTGTAATACTGTACGTATAAGGAAAAATGGTCACAGCATTACCTGGCAAGCTAGATTTAGATGGGGTATTCGGATTAAGTCTTTTGTGTGCATGATTATGAAAAAAAAACTCAGAAAGTTTTTACGAATTTTAGACCTGGGAAACGCCTAAGACAGAGTGGACAGAGTTGCTTTGCAAATGGCAAACGCTAGCCTCGTTTGGGTTGATCGCTGGGTTGATAAAGACATTAAAGTCGTTTTATAAAGACTCTCGTGCTTGTGGTAGGATCAACGGAGTCTACACAGATTTGTCAGATAAGATTGTGTAGCTTCCTCGTGGTTATTCAATTTGTTTAGGGACAGATATTTCGACACTTTAAAAGTCGAAGGAAGTAGGTAATAATAAGTGAGGTAGCCGTCTAATGCTTCTTGTACCACCGATCAAGTCATATTTGCGTCATCGGCGCGCATATTTAAAATGATAGTTACTTTTATATACGCTATAAACATACTATTACTTGTATTAACCACTAAGTAAAATTAATTTATTTATGTTATACTTGTGTAGAAGTGTCTCACATTAGTCGAATGGCGGATTTTAACACACTTCTTTTCAAGTTTCAACCTTCTTAGGAATGAGAGGAGTTATATTTTGAAAATACGTAAGTTCGTTCTTTTAAAGAATTTGTACCTTAAAATGTCTATGGATCAGGTGACAGTTCTCAGCTGACAGCTCAAATAAAACCAAAGAGACTTCAAAATGGTCTGCCTACATATTTATTTATCTATGTGGTCTGCGCTGCGCATTGTTATTAAAATCTTGATGGGTCGTTTTACTGCACATTGCTATTTGCTATCGTTTAAGATTGAATATCTTATATCCAATAAGAAGTGGTAACTGCGGTAACGCCAGTACGAAGAGTCGTATTTATGACCACTAGTAAAATACCGTTAATCTGTTACGTTTCTGTACAAAATGAGAATTGGTGAAGGTCGCCTGCAGTTGCCAATTACTTTATCCGTGTGGTGTTAGAAAACACACTGAACGTCATATATTCGCTTAAAAGTTCTGATATCCACGTCACATCGAGACGCCGTATTTTACGTAACAACTATCGCCGTTCGTCACTTACCTGCCGCAAGGTAAAACATCGGGCGCTTGTTCTTTATACGAATTATAAAAACATTCAATTGGCAGCAAAATGCTGTCCGCTTTGTGTACGAAGGCGTTACGTGGTGCGCGGCCGTTAGAACGCGCTGCTTCCAGCGTCGTGGAATTGCCCAAATTTCAAGACTTCGATGTCCAAAATGAACCCATTCTAGGCTATCGCGAGGGTAGCACCGAGCGCAAAGAACTCACAGAGGAACTGAAACGCACTGCCGCTGTTACGGAGGAAGTGCCAATTGTTATTGGGGATGAGTTTATCAAAGAAGGTGAAGTGCAACATCAAGTGATGCCTCATGACCACAATAAAAAGCTCGCTAAATTCTATTATGCTAGTGAAAAAACAATTCAGAAGGCTATTCAGGTATCTGTTGATGCCCAAAAGAAATGGGATCGCACCCCCGTAGAAGAGCGTGTGCGTATCTGGCAAAAGGCTGCTGAGATGATGGCAGGTGAACATCGCCAACGTCTAAATGCTGCAACAATGCTAGGCCAGTCGAAGTCTGTCATCCAAGCAGAAATTGATTCTGCAGCAGAGCTCATTGACTTCTTCAGGTTCAATGTGTTCTTCTTAAAAGAGAATGCCAAGTATCAGCCCATTTCTGAAAATCCGACTGTGACAAGAAACAGCATGCGGTTCAGAGGTATTGATGGATTTATTGCTGCTATTAGCCCATTCAATTTCACAGCGATTGGGGGAAACCTTGCCTACACCCCAGCACTTATGGGTAATGGTGTTGTATGGAAGCCTTCAGATACTGCTCTATTATCGAACTGGAGAATATTTAACATCATGCGAGAGGCTGGATTACCTGCGGGCATTGTTAATTTTGTCCCTGCCGATGGGCCCACATTCGGGCGCACAATTACTGCTTCTCCGGACCTTGCAGGCATTAACTTCACTGGTTCTGTACCCACTTTCAATTGGTTGTGGCATGAAGTGGGAAAGAATCTTAACCGCTACAAGAATTACCCTAGGCTCATTGGTGAATGCGGAGGTAAAAATTACCATTTCATTCATCCCTCTGCTGATGTAAGATCTGTGGTCACAGCTACGATCCGTTCTGCATTTGAATATTGTGGTCAGAAGTGCTCAGCATGTTCGAGGATGTATGTTCCCAGATCCCTGTATGAACCAATTAAAGAAGGTCTTCTGGAAGAGCGATCTAAACTAAAAGTTGGAGACCCAACTGACTTCTCCATATTTACTGGGGCTGTCATTGATAACAAAGCCTTTGCCAGGATCACTGGCTATATCAAGAATGCAAAGAACAGTACAAAGAACAAGATTCTTGGAGGTGGTGAATATGATGACAGCAAGGGCTACTTCGTGCAACCTACTATCATCGAGACTGTAGACCCACATGATAAGTTAATGACAGAGGAGATCTTTGGGCCCGTACTCACAATGTATGTTTATGAAGACAGTGATGTCATGAAGACCCTTTCGTTAGTTGGCTCATCAACTAAATTTGCATTGACTGGTGCAGTCTTTTCTAATGATAAGAGCTTCCTGCAGACGGCTCTCGAGGAATTGAAGATCACAGCGGGCAATTTCTACATTAATGACAAGTCTACCGGCTCTGTGGTCGGGCAACAACCATTTGGTGGTGGTCGTATGTCAGGAACCAATGACAAAGCTGGTGGGCCCAACTATGTAATGCGCTGGACATCACCTCAATCCATCAAGGAGACATTTGTCCCACTGCGTGAAATAGATTATCCATACATGAGGGATTAAACATTTAATATTTATAGAAGCTATTATGCTCAGAATTGAGCAGCATATTAAGCTATTAGGAGTACAATAATGAATGAAGCCATTAAATTAAGCATCCAACAATAATAGATGTAGAACTGAAATAATAGTAGTAAGTGAAACATAAATAATCTTCGAACTACTTCTACATAGATATGCAATAAATTATTTCGAAATATGTAAAACAGTTGCTGTTTCATAGAAAACAAAATGTATTTATAAAATTATTTGTAAATTAGTTTGGATTGTGTTACCTTGTGATATAAGATTAAAGTTTGTCAGTTGTTTGTGAGTTATAGTTGATTTGTGTTAATAATTCTGGAGCACAGTAATGTGGATAGGACAAAGCTGAAGTCACAACTGACTTAATCAAATAATTATATTTGTTTATCATTTCATTACTCAAAATGAACACTGCTTATATCTTATCAGCTGCCCCCTGTCTGCTCTCTGAAGCAATTACTGCATTTAAACATTTATTTACACATATTTAAGGTTCTGATTTACTTGTTTGATCTAAATAAAATTATTAATCTAATATTGTGTTCATTTGTAAGTTTATTTCTAGGTGTATTAAATTTCTGCTACTGTCTTCTAATAATAAAATTGACTTTGATTTGTTATTTATGCAATACAAACTGCATTAGGTAATTGTTGTTTAACTTATATTTATTGAAAATCAATACATAATGATATTGTTCTATTCTTGTTTTATTTAGTTATAAATATTATAACCCGTTATATCTAAACTTGAAAGTAAAATGTGTTTTTGCACCAATATAGGCACAAGCTTGTAATGGAACCTAAAACACACTCATGACTTAATCAAGTTAGTTTTATATAAAAAAACAGGCAATATAGCAACTAATGAAAAGTGGCTGCTGAGTGGCATGGCATGGGGGAGGGGGGGAGGATAAGTTCAAGGTGTGCCATTGCATCTTCCGGACAATTATTTTAGTAATTGTTTTTGATTGAACAACACAAAAACTTTTGATTAAAATAATAATGCACCGTAGCTTCCCATTTGTATTAATTTATCATTGAGTCCATGACTAGCACTAAAAGTTCTAAAAATATAATCTCCATAGAGTGTTTTGAACACATTTAATTGTCTTATTCATTTTTAATTACTATATTTATACTTTTAAATAAAGACTATAACATGTCTTAAAGAAGACTTACCGACTTTGGTATTTTTAATAATTTTCCCACTGTTGAAACCTATAGGGGGTTGACAAGAGGCATTTTTGGCCGTGTAGAAAGGGTTATTATAATAGATATTAAAGAAAATATGAGTGGTAAATAACCAGTGGTAATGTGTGTAGGCTACCGTCCTAGTTCCAAATGTTCTTTATAATTGTACAAGTGTAAAATATAAATTATAAGTTATTTTAAAGAGGCCCTAGCTAATTTTCTCCAGAACAGCAGATTTTCCAAACCAATGGAAAAAGCATAATAAATTACAGCTGGTAAGTTTTATTTGCAGTGTATATTGATCTAGCTATCCCCGCCTCGGCTTTGCAGAGCTTATAATTTTTGACTCTCGACCACAGCGCCACCTACCGCGTCCAAATTTAAATCTCACACAAAAAATTTCATCAAAATCGATCGAGCCGTTTTTGAGTCTTAGCGAGACTAACGGACATCAAATCATTTTTATATTGGTAAGGTACATAAGGTCTACCTGATGATATATAAGAGACTGATACAGCCCTTGGACACCTGCAACAACTTCAAACAAAGAAGACTAAAAAAACATCGTATCCTCTGAGGACTAACATGGAATCCCTCACAGTGTGTAATTATACTAGCATATATACCCTTTGCGTGCACAGATGCTTGGCGGCGAAAATAAATAAGAAAATGAGACCTAGCATCAAGAACTAGTGGGAAAATAGAAAGTCTTAATTCTGAATATGCTAATTCACGAGCAACACCGCTGAATTGAAAGGAGGACAGTGTTTGAAAGCTTTAGATAAATATATATATATATATATATATATATATATATATATATATATATATATATATATAAATAAATAAACCTAAAAAATTAAATTCACTGTCTCAGTTTCATTCTTCGAGCCCACATCCGCGGTCATTCAAGCAAATGTTTAAGCAGCCAAAACACTTAAGTAGTTGAGAAAACTGATGAATTAACTTCGTATAGTCTACCATAAGCTAGCATACCGTAGCTTAGCGGGAACTAGATATTAGATCAACAGCAATAGAAACCATCTCTCCGAAAGCATTTGTTTTAAATGGAAGCTGCACACAAACATACCGATGAGCGGAAAGGCCGTGGGGTGGATTACTACCTATTCAAATACGACACCGGCCAGAAAAAGTATTTTAAGATAATACACTGACTAGCGACGAATCACAGCTATGCCTTGCCTATCCCGTAATAAATCAACAGTCAACCGTATGGTGTTTTTAAGATGAGTCGATTCCCAAGAAATGTATCAGGGATCAAAAGCTTTGCTGCAAGTCGGGATAACCCCGCGTGGTTTGTGATAGTTTGTGCACCAAACGTTTAGACTTAGACTCGAAAGTATTATAAGCGATCAAAAGTCAAGAATCTGGAACCATGACAACTTTTTAATTAGAAAAATGTGTCTATCTTACCTGCCATCTCGGACCACTTTATGATTTTTACGTGTATAAAAATTCAAATAAAAATTTAAAGGCAAGACGTTAGAAGCAAAGACAGCTTCATGGCGCAGTGGCTCAGTAATTTGCAGTGCTAGGGACCGCGGTCTAACGCTGCATCACTCATTACTTAGCCACTACAACTCATTACAGAGGCCATATAGCTTGAAGAACTGACAACCAATGGGGAATAAAGGTTCTCGAGTGGCAGCGCCGTGCCGATAGGCAAAGTGTAGGGCGACCCCCCATTAGATGGAGTGACGAGCTGGTAGGACATGCAGGAAATCGATGGATGCAGGTGGCTCAGGACCGTGCTTTGTGGCATTCCTTGAGGGAGGCCTATGTTCAGCAGTAGACTTGTGAAGGGATGTAATGATGATGAAACTGCCTCCATGGTAGAGGAGAAAATCTGGATAACGTTTTTTTAATATAAAAAGAAGTGCATGCACCAGGTGTCTAAAAACAACGGAGAGTTGGCTACTCCTGCGCAAGATGGGATTATAGTACACGATTGACGTGTGCGTATACAGTCACACGTGCACAGTCGCACGCTCCATAACTTGAACCTTGTAGTCTGATGGGACGGCAATCCGACAGTACCTACTAGAAAGGAAGAGATAATGCTCAGGACCTACAGTTTTATATGCTTCCCGAAGCACGGTAGTAAACATCTCCAACTTTCTGACTCTGGGCTGCTATACTGAGAATTTCATAAAACAGATAAACTTATAGGTAACTGATTTTGCCCCGACCCGGGTTTCAAAACCGCGACCGACAGCAGTCGCGCTGAAGACCAACGAAGCAGTCAAGAGGGGGTCGGCCGGTCTAAAGGAGTGTGGTCAGAGGTATTTTCCAAGTTACATATGGAAAAGTGTACTTACACGCTCAGTGTTACACTAATATTTTTGTGATATTGATACACACTTGTACTTGTTTTAACAATATTTATTTAAATTATTAATTTACGAACTATAAGAACCGACCGGTTGCCTCTTGGCATCATTAGAGTATATAAGAACAACGAACAAATGCAAATATACCTGAAATAAGTGACAGAGATTTTTATCAAAACTCGTGAAGGTACAAAAACCTCAGGAATATTATTCGCAGGAAACTATAATACTAGTCTGAGAGTCACCTTAATAAATCTTCAAAGTTACCACTAATATATTATAAGTGTGATATTCATTTGTTTCCATTACAGTCCTTCACAAGTCCACTGCTGAACATAGGCCTCCCCCAAGGAATACCACGAAGCACGGTCCTGAGTCATCATCATCCATCGACTTCTTGCATGTCTCACCGGGTCGTCACTCCATCCAGTGGAGGGGCGCCACACACTTCGCTTACCGGTACGGGGCTATCATTCGAGAACCCGTATATTATACATGGTGGATCCATGCTGCCGCTATATTTGTATGGTGGTAGCACGAACGAATAGGTCGGCTCGATCGGGGAAGGACCACTCTCTCACAGAATATCAGCGTAAAATAGCAGTTAAATGCTGCTGTGTCTCGTATGATAAGTGTAGAGAACCGGAGACCCTTTTTACTGAGAACGAGGCATTCCATCCTTAGTCCTCAGGGATGGTAACGTATCTGCACTTTACCATCAAGTGGACCGTGTGCTCGTTTGTCATTCATATTCTATAAAAAAAGAACTTTCTTTACCATCGGTTGTCGGTTCCACGAGCTTTATGGTTGGCTCATTGGTACTTCATCTTAGATAGGTACTAATCCGTTGCACTATATCGGTTACTCTGGTTCTACTGCGGATAACCTCATTTTTTGTTGCATGTTGTTTATTAATAATGTAAATAAAGACTGTGAAACAAGTTCAAGTATTTCCAAATAACAAAAAAGAAGACGAACTTTCACCAAGTGACAACGATCGCAAGTATAAATTAATTATACTCATTGACTTTGACATTGTAAGTTCATCGTGACATTGAATTAAATTAGCCTTGTCTCTCAATTCTAAACATAATATGACATTGTAAAATTAAATTTATTGACGGAGCATTGACATTACATTCAATTTAGTTTTCTCGGTATTTAGTAATAAACAATAGCTAGCACTCGTAATAATGTTTTGTGATTTAGTTTTCTGTTACTACAGACGTAAAAGTTGTATAAGTTGGTAATATTTTTTAGAAGTACGTAGGTATGTGTGTATGATTATGTAATACTGTTTCTTCAGAATATACTTGACAAATGACAACGCTAAATACTTATAGTACGCGAGGGTTATTACCCTATTATGTTAGACCGGGTGACCATATTTGGTCATCCGGTTAATATGCTGGTATGTGGTACCTACGATAGCTCTTCATCGGTCAATCAAATAATAAAGGGTCAAACAAAAGGGCGCTGCTTTATCGACGCCATTTTGACAGTTGATATTATATAGTATGTGCCAAATCGATTGAGATAAACGGCAATGACCTCAGATATGTGCCGAGTGTCAAAAGGCGCAACTTACAAAATCTCAATTAGATGTGATAACAATATTTAAAAATTGATATTATTCACACTTCTAGGTCAGGACATATGTTTTTTTTGTTTCTTAAATAATATTGTCTGTGGTTCCTATAAACATCGTAAAATCTTACGGTACATCGCGAAAAATGTGTTATATTTTTGAAAAGGAACCAGGTTCAGGAGGTCCTCCTGATCCGGCTGCGAAGGACCAATTAAAAAGGACCAGGGCGCAAGGTCCTCTTGAAAAGGAACCCAGCGTTCGAACGTTCGGGCTCTGAAACAGAAGGGAGGAATCAAGGCTTCTCTCGATCCAGCCTCCTATCACGCCTACGTTGGGTTCGGGAACAACGTATGTGATCTCCGCAAACGGAGTAATACACAAGGGCGATAACCTCTTCCTTTTCAGAAAATAGGTTCAGGCGGGGATTACGGGTCTTCCGAAGTCGTCCCGGTCCCAACGCCTTAATTCTTCGATGTGGACTGTATAATTTTGAGGGATGAATTTCTTGGTAATAAAACAGCAATTATCTTCAAACCGTTCCGTGAGAGAGTAATCACTTTTCCCTATCACTTCCCTACACTTTTTCTTTCTTCTTCTTATTGACTGCTGGTTTGATTCCCGAACTTTCCCGAAGGATTCCTGAACTAATCCCGAAGGATTCCCGAACGAATTGCAACGTTGATGTCTTCCGCTAAGACTAAAATGTCCTGCAGGTTTCGGGCCTCGGGGTATGCGTTATCCTCGCGGTCCACCACTATGGACCGGTCCTGGGAGCCTTCTAATGGCATTGTTAGTGTCGTTTACGGATTTGTCCGTAATTGGTTGATTTTTTCGTAGTCGGTTAGACTACGAAAAAGAGAGGTTATCTGGTTAAGTCAGAGTTGCCCTATCAGCGGCATTGTGGGTTGTTACTCGACTCTCTAATCGATATAGAGAGGAGTTCTCTTGGATAGGGTCGCCCGTCCGGAGGGCGCGCATGTAGCGGCGCTAGGTTGTTGAGATGTATGTGCGGCCCGTTGTCTGCACGGTCGAACAATCCGCACGCCAACCGGGCCACAAACTCCTGGATGGTGTCGATCTTCAGGTTGGCCGCTATGACGTCATTCCGGACGTAGCGACCCGCACCGACGATGGTTCTTAACGTCAGATTTTGCTGGACCTGCAGTCGCCGCCTCAGAGGCTCGCTCAGAAGCGCGTACCAGGCCGGAGCAGCATACGTGATGATGGATCTTATGTATGTTTTGTAAACTCGCACTTTGGTGTTAAGTGGTAACTTGGATGCCAGGACCGGACGGAGCATCGCCCGCGCATATCGTGCTCTGCGGACGACGAGGTCGACGTGCGCAGTCATACGCAGCGCCCGGTCGATCCGGTACCCAAGGTAAGTCACGGCCTTCTCGTACACGATCTTCTGGCCATTGAGGGTTAGCTGAGGTGGTAGGTTCCTGAGGCGGCGAGTGAGCAGAGCGGTCGTCTTACCAACGTTGACGACCATCCTCCACTCATCTAGCCAAGGTGGCAGCAGGTCCAGGAGACGTTGCATCCTGGCAGTGGCAATGTGGGCTCTTCTGGACGAGGTGAAATAAGCGCTATAGTCCTCGTATAACGCCAATTGCCAACAGTGGTAGAGCCACGCGGCAGCTTTGCTGTTGCACGTATGGGCCGGCTCAAACCGGGGTGGTATACCACGACCTCACAGAATACCGGCGTGAAGTGGAAGCTCTGCTTCCGCGTTTCGTCTGGTGAGTGCAGGTGGCCGGAGGCCCAAATCCCCCCCCCCCCCCATCAACATGGTAGCGGAACTAAATAAAGATATACTACCCCAGGAGGGTACCAGCACCCCTGGAGAATCCCTCGCTGAGCATCCACGACCATGTTTCTCCACTTCTGAGCGTGGGTGCTCAGGCTGCCCCGCGTATTCTGGGGGGGGGGGCAAAATTCCGCTCAAGACTACAACTGCTCGGGGCAAACGGAGCAACAAAACCAAGGCAACCCCTGCCACGCTGTCCGTGAGTTTCTGCAATATCAGGGGACTTCACTCTAACCTAAACGCCGTCCACTACCATCTCGAGACGGCGAGGCCGGCTCTGCTCTTTCTGACCGAGACGCAGGTGCCCTCTCCGGCTGATGTCTCGTATCTCTCCTACCCGGTGGAGTTTGCGTTTACGTCAGAGAGGACATCTGTTCTCGACGCCTCGGCAGACTTGAAGGTTCGGACCTGTCCATCCTTTGGCTACGCGTAGACAGCGACGACCATCCGCGCGTCTACGGGTGCCTCTATAGGTCCCATAGCGGTAATGCCGAAACATACCGACTCTTCGACCACGTCCAAATGGCTGCAGATTCGTTGCTACAGCAGATCCCCTCCGCAGCGATCGTGATCCTCGGCGACTTTAACGCCCATCACGCCGAATGGCTTGGTTCACGTTTAACCGATCATGCGGGGAGATCTGTTCATGATTTTGCCTTGGCATATGGTCTGACACAACTAGTTACTTCGCCTACGCGGATTCCAGATGTGGAGGATCATGCACCTTCCCTGTTGGACCTTCTGCTGACCTCTCACCCGGACGGATATCAGATTTCCGTCGACGCCCCTTTAGGCTCCTCGGACCATTGTCTGGTCCGGAGTGTTGTGCCACTCACGCTGAAATCGCGGTTGCATTCTGCAGGCTGCCGCCGTGTTTGGCACTATAGGTCAGCCGATTGGGATGGGATGCGGTCTTTCTTTGCATCCTACCCTTGGGGGCGGGTTTGCTTCTCGCCGGATGATCCCAACGTTGTTGCGGATTCTGTTACTGATGTGGTACTTCAGGGTATGGAACTTTTTATTCCTTCCTCTGTGGTGCCCATTGGAGGCAAATCTCAGCCATGGTTTGGTCGCTCCTGTAAAATAGCATCATGCTATAAGCAGGAGTGCTACCAAGCCTGGGTTGATGCATCAGCGTCCCGGGATGTAAACACCAGCGCTCTAAAAAAGGAGTAAAATTCCGCCTCTAGGTCCTTCAAAAGAGTCATTGCCAAGGCAAAGTCAGAGCACATAGGCAGAATTGGCGAGAAACTAGTTCGCCTTCCTTCTGGAACCCGTGCATTCTGGTCTCTCGCCAAGGCTGTCCAGGGGAATTTCTGTCAGCCATCTTTTCCATCTCTGCACAGGGAGGACGACTCACTGGCCCATACTGCAAAGGAGAAAGCCGATCTTCTGGGCTCTTTCTTTGCGTCTAACTCGACTCTCGATGACGGGGGGAGTACGCCGCCGACCATCCCGCGGTGTGAATGCTCCATGCCGGAAGTGCAGTTCACACAGCGCTCGGTCCGCAAAGCACTCCTCTCCCTGGACATCCACAAGTCGAGTGGGCCTGACGGAATCCCCCCAATTGTGCTGAGGACGTGTGCTCCAGAGTTGGCACCGGTTTTAACGCGTCTTTTCCGGTACTCCTACTCCCTAGGCGTAGTCCCAAAATCATGGAAGACGGCTTTCGTCCACCCGATCCCTAAAAAAGGCGACCGCTCAGACCCGTCCAACTACCGGCCAATCGCCATCACCTCCTTGTTCTCCAAAACAATGGAGTCCATTGTAAACTGCCAGCTCATGAGGTACCTTGAGGATCACCAGCTGATTAGTGACCGCCAATACGGTTTTCGCCGTGGTCGGTCAGCTGGTGATCTTCTGGTCTACCTCACTCACAGATGGGCGGAGGCAGTAGAGTTCAAGGGGGAGGCATTGGCCGTTAGTTTGGACATTGCGAAGGCCTTCGATCGGGTTTAGCACAAAGCGCTTCTTTCGAAGCTCCCTTCCTATGGGCTTCCCGAGAAATTGTGCGATTGGATCACCAGCTTTCTTGCAGATCGGAGCATCAAGGTCGTTGTAGACGGTGCAAGCTCCGATTGCAAGCCTATTAATGCTGGTGTTCCACAGGGCTGCGTGCTATCGCCAACGCTGTTTCTTCTGCATATCAATGATATTGTTACGAGCTTGAGGTTCGTGACAGTAAAAATTGCCGATAAAATTACCTAAATTAACACTTTAATTTACTTTACTCAAATTAAAGTTAAAACACTAATAATTAAACACACTAATTCACTTAATTCCGCTCCGAAGCTTCACTTGTGTCGCTGAGTTCAACTCTGCCTCGATCGCATCTTGCGCCACCTATTTATTTAAATTAGCAAAATATCCGGAATGTTCAAGTAAACACGCGCAAGGTACCGAGAGTTCGAGTATAGATTTTCTAGTTCTTCGGGTGGCGCTGTCGGTCGAAAGATTTGTGATGTCATAAACTGCAACGCTGCCCTCGCTATCGTTCCTGACACTAGATGGCACTAGATGGCGCGTCGACTGGAGCACGTAACACTGCCTCCTCCTAAGACATGCTCGTCCCAAGCATTATCGGTCCCATAATAACGCGCCAAGCGTTATTACATGGACGATCTTAGGAGTCCCTCTTGCGCCTTTCTGTAACGGCTCCGCAATGTCAAGGGCTGTCCTATACCGTGGTGCACCAACATTGTACAATTTCGGTGCTCCTCTACTACTTGTCTGAGGTCCCCGCACGGCCGCACAACTTGTACATGTACGACACCAATCCTCGACATCGTCACGATAATGGACCCAGTAAAACTGTTCTCGGACCTTCAGTAGAGTTCGTTTAACTCCCAGATGGACTCTTGAACGACCATTATGGCACAGCTGTAGAACATTCGGCACTTTAGCTTTAGGGACAACCATTTACAAACGACAGCTGTCTCCTCGACCCTTGTCCCATTTACGGCACAGGACTCCATCCTGAATCAGCAAGCTGCCCCATTGGGCCCAATAGCTTTTCGTGGTTGAACTCATCGCTGAGACGTCCCTCCACTTAGGCTTGGTAGCACGGGCCTTCATCCATCCCAGAATCGGCTTGATGTCTGGATCTTCCTGCTGTGCATGTCGTAGGCTGTCCTTCCACCCGTTGCTGAGGTGGTCTGTCCTGAGCATCCTCACGGATACCACTTCCTTACTCTCTTGCCTACTACAATGGTTGCAATCTTCAGGACAAGGTCTTCTTGACGATGCATCTGCGTTGCCATGAAATTTCCCGCTGCAGCGTCGGATAGTAAAGTCGTATTCCTGCTGCTGCTGGGCGGTGCTGTTAGCCGCACTTCCTTTCTGAGACCGTTCACCTTCCCTTCCTAGGGTGTGCTTAGGGCAGCTGGACCGAAGATGTCCCCTTTCCCCACAGCCATAGCACCTAGGGCTGTATCCTTTATTGTGGTCGCGAACCGTAACTGCTGCAACCTCCCTAGTGCGAGGGGAACGACGATCCTGCCACCGCCAGGCGGTGCCGTTAGCTGCACTACCATCTCGAGATCGATCAGCTCTCCTTTCTACAGGTCGCTTAGGGCAGCTGGAGCGGAGATGGCCCCTTTCCCTACAGCCATAGCACCTAGGGCTGTATCCTTTGTTGCAGTCGCGAACTGTAGCTGCTGCAACCTCCGTGATGCGATGGCAACGATGATCCTGCCGCACGGCTTCCACTTCCAGTGCATGGGCCAAGGCGTCCTTAAGCGTCTCGTGGTGCCCGAGCCTCACAGCAGCTCTGACTTCCAGGTCGCGGATGCCGTCGATGAATGTCTGCACCAGGTTCCCTTCAATGAGCGCAGGTACAGACCGGTATGCTTTTCGCACCAGCTTCTCTACTTCTAGAGCCCACTGCTGCAGGTTTTCGTTGATGCGCTGCACACGATCTTTAAGCTGCGCACGAAAGACGTGTTCCAGGTGAGCGTCGCCATATCTCGCCTCCAATGCCTCAAGGAGTTGCTCATAAGTCACTTCATCACCGAGAGCTTCCAGAACTGTTAAGGCCTGGTCACGCAGGCCTAGTGTGAGAGCAGTCATGGCCTGATTTTTATTCCAGCCGTTCGCCTTCATAACAGCCTCGAACTGGATTTTGTAGGCTGACCAGGGAGAAATCCCGTCGAACGGTGGCACTTTGAACCCACGTAGCGAAGGTGTAGTAGCTACTACGGGAGCTGCAGTTCCATCACCCAGTTTGAGGTCGTCCAGCGTTTTCTTCACGTCTGCCACCACGTAATCAACCCGATTGTTCACTTGGTCGATTTGGGTTTTAGCTTCCTTGATTTGGGTTTCAGCTTGCGACAGGCGGTTGTCATGTTGAGCAACCCTATCCTTCACCTCCTTTATCTCTTTCCTAAAGGTAGCATGAAGGTCCTTAATGAGGAGCATCTGCTCTTCCGACCGATGGGCCTGTTCCTCCTGTCGGCGGCTCTGTTCGTCCTGTCCGCCCCGCAGCTGTTCTTCCAACCGACGGACCTGTTCCTCCTGTCGGCGAGCCTGCTCCTCCTGTCGGCGAGCCTGCTCCTGCAGCATCACCATCAGAGCACCTAAGTCAGGTGCCACAGACGTAGAAGCTGCTGACGGACCGGCTTCCGTGGCCGGCGGCTGGCCCTCAGACATCTGCGGCGTTGCACCACCAAATCTCCTCTGGTCCGTCTCCTGCTGGCGTTGACTTCGGGTATGGACACCCTCCGTTTCCTCCTTAGGTAAAATCGGCATTATTTTATCCCACTTCTGAAACCAATTGTTACGAGCTTGAGGTTCGTGACAATAAAAATTGCCGATAAAATTACCTAAATTAACACTTTAATTTACTTTACACAAATTAAAGTTAAAACACTAATAATTAAACACACTAATTCACTTAATTCCGCTCCGAAGCTTCGCTTGTGTCGCTGAGTTCAACTCTGCCTCGATCGCATCTTGCGCCACCTATTTATTTAAATTAGCAAAATATCCGGAATGTTCAAGTAAACACGCGCAAGGTACCGAGAGTTCGAGTATAGATTTTCTAGTTCTTCGGGTGGCGCTGTCGGTCGAAAGATTTGTGATGTCATAAACTGCAACGCTCCCCTCGCTCTCGTTCCTGACACTAGATGGCGCTAGTTGTGTCGTCGACTGGAGCGCGTAACAATATGTTGCATACCCGTAACATTCATTGCTATGCGGATGACAGCACTGGTGGTGCTCTTTACACCGGC
This sequence comes from Parnassius smintheus behrii, assembly GCA_036936625.1. NCBI lineage: Eukaryota > Metazoa > Arthropoda > Insecta > Lepidoptera > Papilionidae > Parnassius > Parnassius smintheus. The sequence continues at coordinate 62,053,216 of JAUPFT010000001.1, read as the reverse complement.
CGAGCCAATATTTCTCGGGAAAACGTCTCCGAGTGCCGGGACAAACTTGTGTCTGAAGTCGAGTCTTTGCTGAACAGAGTCTCGGATTGGGGTCGACTAAATCTAGTCCAGTTTAACCCCCGGAAGACACAAGTTTGCGCGTTAACCGCTAAAAAGAACCCCTTTGTCGTATCCCCTCAGTTTCAAGGCACTCCCCTTGTTGCCTCAGCCAGTATCGGAATCCTCGGCCTCGACATATCGAGTGACGTGCAGTTTCGTGGTCACTTGGAAGGGAAGGCCAAATTGGCCTCTAAAAAGCTTGGCGTGCTCAGCAGAGCGGGACAGTATTTCATGCCTGCACACCGCCTGCAACTTTACAAGGCGCAGGTTCGGCCGCACATGGAGTACTGTTCCCATCTCTGGGCTGGGGCTCCCCAGTACCAGCTCCTTCCACTTGACCGCATCCAGCGCAGAGCGGCTCGAATCGTCGACAACCGAGTGCTTTCCGATCGGCTCGATTCACTGGCGCTGCGAAGTGATGTTGCATCTCTTTGCGTATTTTATCGCATCTATCACGGGGAGTGCTCTGAGGAATTGTTCGGATTAATCCCAGCTGCCAAATTTCGTGAACGCACTACACGGCAAACGTCCCGATACCATCCACACCATCTGGATGCTTGGCGGTCCATCACTGTACGTTTCACAAGGAGTTTTCTTCCACGTACAACCTCTCTGTGGAATAGTTTACCACCGGCGATTTTTCCGGACCGATACGACCTGGGGACCTTCAAGAAAAGAGCTTACTCCTTTCTAAAGGGCCGGCAACGCACCCGCAATTCTCCTGGTGTTGCGGTTGATCATGGGCGGCGGTAGTCACTTAACATCAGGTGAGCCGCATGCTCGTTTGCCCCCTCTTCTATAAAAAAAAAAATTCCACGTCATCCTCCCACTCTTGCAGCCTTCCTGCCAGGGTTGGGATGTCGTTGGTATAAGCCGCGTACAGGACTGGAGACAAACAGCTGCCCTGAGGAACGCCAGCTCTGATGGTTCTGGTTGCGGACTCGGCGCCCTCTATGCAGACGTAGAACTTCCTGTCTGCCAGGAAAGACGCCACTAGCCGCAACATAGCAGGAGGGACACTGGTCTGTTCTTCTAGTTTATAAAGTAGTCCAGAATGCCACACCCTGAAATAATACTCGTTTTAACGGAATTTATCGCGTATATTTAACTTTTTAATACCCGACGTTTCGAGAGCTTTACAGCACCCATGGTCACGGGAAGGACTGAGATGTTTAACGTCCAGATGTCATAGTTAACCGCGGTTACCATAGATTAAAATTTAACTTTTGTTCCGATCTACACAGTATGAACTTATGGTATCATGAAGCCTTGCAGTTGTATGCTTGGGTTGGGATTTAATTTTATTTATTATAGGATCCCAAGCAGATGGTAGCACCCAGCCATCTTCTCTATTGAAATTAGGGTGTTTTTTGATTTCAATAGCCTCGCGAATCATCCTTGGAAGGAATCGGTGTTCTTTAGCGAGGATTTGTGGTCTATCAAATCTGATGTAGTGACGGGGGCGATCATGTACATTTACATGTATTCACATGTAAATACATGTAAATGTACATGTATTTACATGTACATTTACATGTATTTACATGTACATGTACAGGATCGCCCCCGTCACTACATCAGATTTGATAGACCACAAATCCTCGCTAAAGAACACCGATTCCTTCCAAGGATGATTCGCGAGGCTATTGAAATCAAAAAACACCCTAATTTCAATAGAGAAGATGGCTGGGTGCTACCATCTGCTTGGGATCCTATAATAAATAAAATTAAATCCCAACCCAAGCATACAACTGCAAGGCTTCATGATACCATAAGTTCATACTGTGTAGATCGGAACAAAAGTTAAATTTTAATCTATGGTAACCGCGGTTAACTATGACATCTGGACGTTAAACATCTCAGTCCTTCCCGTGACCATGGGTGCTGTAAAGCTCTCGAAACGTCGGGTATTAAAAAGTTAAATATACGCGATAAATTCCGTAAAAACGAGTATTATTTCAATGTGTAGTGTTCGCGTAAATATAAGAAATCATTATGCCACACCCTGTCGAACGCCTTCTCGATATCGAGAAAGACGCCCAACGTAGTGCAGCCCCGGTTGTATTCGGCCGCAAGCAGGTGCAGCACTCTGGTCAGCTGTGTTGCTGTGGAGTGACCCCTCCTGAATCCGTGCTGCTCCGCCCGAAGTTGGATGCACGGGCGGAGGCGTCTTAGCAACAATCTTTCAAGCAGTTAAGCTATGTGTGGTAGCAGCGTGATCGGCCTGTAGCTGGCAGCTCTACGCCTGTCCTTCCCGGGTTTCGGCAAGACGATTATTTTGCCTTTCTTCCAGTCCTCCGGGAAGTGGGATGTCTGCAATATCCCATTGTAGAGTCGACCAAGCTCTACTAGGACTCTGTGGGGCAGCTGTCGAAGTGCAGCGTTGGTTATCCCGTCGTGCCCCGGCGCCTTCCTCGGTTGCAGGCGGATTGCTGTCCACCGCAATTCAGCGGGGGAGATGAACCACTCTCCTGCAAGAGGCGGCGCGGGCGACGACAGGAACTCCTGTACGCGACTCTCCTTTTGGGCATGAAGCTCCAAGAACTCCGCACTTGCTGGGTTCGGCATAAATTGCTCCTTGAAGTGCTCGACTAGGATATCCGCTCTACCCTTGGCATCGTAACGACGTTCGCCCGCGTTGTTGGTCAGCGGGCAAACGGGGGGTTTGGCTTTAGTTAACTGTCGGTTCAGTTTGTAGAGCTTCCATATGCGCCGCTCCCAGGCATCTCCTCTGTATGCCTGGACTGCAACCGACAGTTCCTCCGACAAGGTGTTCAATTTCGTCTTAATTCTCGGGCAGCGAGTACGCGCCCAGAGTCTCCTTAATGCTCTTTTCCTCCTGATCTGCACGCTAATGTGTCGCGGCAGATCGTCCCTCCCTGTAGACATCGGGACGATCGTAGAGGCAGCGTTGAGGGCCTCCTGTATCGCCTTTGTAATGTCGGCCTCTACGTCGTCCGCTGTGTTTAGGGGTGGTGTGCTGGAGGTCTCTCCTGCAGGTGTTTGTGGTAAAGCCTCCAGTCGACACGTGTCTTCACTGTTCTGGGCGGCGTAGTCACCGCCTTTAAGCCAAGGGTAATTAAGAAGTGACCTCGTCCCTCCTATAAAGATGGTAGTTAGGCAGCTTTATGCGTGTACTCGGGTTTAATTTCGTCTCTCCCAGCAAGATGACCTGTACGTCTTGTTGTTGGGCGACGGTGCGGAGTTCTTGTAGCTTCTGCTGGATTCCACCTGGGTTCCAGTAGAGGAGGCGCAGGTTAGACTCCTCCACCGTAGTGCCGAGACAGTAGATTAGCCAGCGCCTTCATAACTGCTGTGATCGGATCTGTCCCGGCTCTGATATCAGCCAGGACTTGACTGCCGACTTCGAATGCTATGCCAACCAAACGTTGGATGGCGTCAGCAGTCTCGAAGCCGGCTGCAGGTGTTCTGGATGTCTGTGCAATTGGCGCTGGTCTCGGGAGTTGGTGTGTATTTCTCTGTGTATAGGTAGAGCGCGCTCTATGTGTAGAGCGGGCTTTATTTTCTGATAGAGCCCTTTCTGGCACCCTACCCATTCTGGCTTTGTCCTCTTGGGTAACCTGCGCCTGGGCTATCGTTACCGCTGGGATTGGGGTAGAGGTTGCTGCCTGAGGAGGAGGTTGCACCTTCTTCTTCTTCTTCCTCTTCCCCTGCGGGGCGCTGGAGAGTTGTCCCGGTGGTTGCCTTCAGTGTGGTGGTAGTGGGTACAACCGTTTCTGTGGGTGCAGTGACGGGTGGAGGGGGTTTTTTCCCTTTCCTCTGACTGTGGTCCACCCGTCTTCCTGGACCACGGCCCTGGGACGACTTCGGGGGACCCTCTTGGATTCCTCTGGGAGTAGTCCCGGTAGAGCAATCCCCTGCTTCCTTGCAATCCTCCTCAGGACTGGGCAGCGGCGATCATTAGCGGTGTGGTTCTTGGCGCAATTTGCGCATCGCGGTTCCTCGTCTCTACCCCTTGGGCAGTTACTGGCGATGTGATCACCGGCGCAGCGAACACACTTCACTGGCCTGAAGCAATTGGTGGATGCATGGCCAAAGGCCTGGCAGCGGTGGCACTGTGAGGTGCCCGCTCTTCCTTGCCAGGCCTCTATGACGACTCCTCTCATGAAGAGGAGCTCGTCGATCTGGTACAGTTCATTAAGGCGCTCCAGGCTCAGGTGGTCCAGCTGCGCGAAGTAGAGTCACCCAGGTCTGCCTCTACGGGGGGGGGGGGATCCCTTTAACATATCTAATCGGGAACCCCTTGGCCCTGATAGCCCCCTCTATCGCGGTTGGATCCGTGCCCACTGGTAGTCCCCACCTTCGTGGGCTTGTCCTCTTCGGGGGTATAGCAGTACCAGGACATAGCTGGTACTTTCTCGGTAATCTCCATTAAGTATTTTTGAACCGTCCGGAATTCTTCCGGACTCTGGGGGGTAAATCTGGCCCCCTTACCGAACGGACGAGCATTCGGTGGGTGGCCCAACTTCCTGTTGAGTACCTCGAAATGCTTCGTCCAGTCCGGTAAGCACTCAGCTACTATAGATGGATACCTCTAAGCCGTTTCTTCCGGTGGCTTTGGTGTTTCGGCTGTTTTTGTCCTTGGTACTGCCGGGGCAGCTACCAGTTGGGCGTAGCTTGTCGAAGGCCTTTGACCATCGTCCGATGGCCGGCCTGACGGGTTGGTGGTGGGCGCGGACGGTAAGTGTCCGGCAGATGTACTCGGCGCTAGGGTTGCGTACGTGGTGGCACTCCACCCGTATGTCCCTTCTCCTCCATGCTCCAGATCAGCAGCATCCATGCTGGTGTGTTCCGGTGTTCTGGGGGGGGGGGGGGGTTTCGTCAGCGATGGCGACTTGGGTGGTGATCTTCTTATAGGCTTCTCAGGTTGGTGGTCAAATTCTCCCTCGGATGTTGAATAATCCGAGGAGTTTGAAGATCCAAAGCATCGCCTCTTCTCCTGGAGGGATGCTGCTGTCTCCGGTGGTGTGTGCCTTCTCATCGTCGTTTTAGCCCGCTGGTGTTGGGGGAACGGTTCCCGCCCAGACGTACCTTCAGGTACGATGGGCAAGAGCGCGGTCCTCGGTGCGGGCTCCTTACCCGGTGAGGAGGGTTTCCGTGTCGGGATCTGTGAGTAGGAGGACACTACTCTAGTCCTTTCCGGATAGAAGATGTCGCGGTACGCAATTGGACGATCTAGTACGCCAGGATGGTCGGGTGGTCTTCTTGGCTTCGGTTTAGGTGGAGGTTCCCCTTTGTCCTTATCGGACATACTGATAACCTACCTAAAGTCAGTCAGGTAATCTATTTAGTGGCCCTGTCTAAAATACCAGCCGTTCGGCACGATGCGCGACGCGGATGGTTAGGTGTAAAATATGTTGGCGTAATCTCATTGGGCACTGCCTACCCCTTTTATACCAAAAGGGTTGGGGGAAGTGCGGAGGTGGCACTTTATAACGCGACTAGGCACTGGATGCACGGAGCGCATAAAGTGCCAAGAATCACCTAGGGGCCGGTGACCTCGACGCCTCACGGAATCACGGGACTCAACGTTCGGCGGAGTATGTCGTACCGGCGGTCATTTGCAGCCACTGATAACTGCAAGCAACGCACACCTAGGAGATCCTTGATCAACGAATTGCAAGAAAACTCGTTTACCGAGCTACCCCTGAGCTATACGCGAAAGTGAGCCGCGCCATTTGCGCGCTCGCGCAACTCAATTACATCAATTTGTACTATCACTCTCTCACGGTTTTCTCAATAATTTATTTTGTATAAGACATACATTTATACAATTTACTTATAAAGATAGCACAAAAAAATATCTTTACAACGATATACGTTACATTTTTACATCACAAAAAACCTTTTATTTATTAAACAAAATATGCATATTTTACTCACATTGAACAAGTTGAAATTTCTTAAATATTTAACATAGAAAGTTAGAACAATGTTTCCCACTTGAAATTACATATATCTTAATCAATACAACAGTTTAATTTACATTTTCTCTATACATTTCACTATTAAAACACTTTTAAATTTCTTATACAAAACTATCATTATTTCACTTGTTCACAGGAATTTTCACATAAAAATAACACAGAATTCACCTCTTTTGCACGTACAATCAATCTGAAATGTTTCACAAGTCATTTCTACATAAATTGCTGAAATTACAAATATTTAAATTTTTACATATTTGGCCTCCTAAGTACGTGGCTAGCGTGCGTCTATGATCTCACACTATTTGAACAACTAACTTTTGCACGGCTATCGACTATCAGAAAAAATGGAAAGTTTAGTATACACTAATATCAACAATACTAGGTGAATAACTGCTTCTACATAATTCTCAAACTGTAGGAAACTATTTCTAATCAGATTCTTATCAGTTATCATGTCTCTTATCAGATAACATAGACAAAATATTTCATGAATCAATACATTGAAAATAGGCATTTGTTTTCATACAAAACATATCAAACCCATATAAGACAATATTTATGCAATCAATTTCCATTAATTCTACTTATGCACAGTGATCATCTCGACCGGGGAACAAATTCGGTCTCTAACTTTATTTTAATATTTCTTTAAATTAACATCATTGGAAGGATGATTTCAACCGGGGAACAAATCCGGTAACATAATTTATATCTTAAAAATTCCCTAAATGAATTTATTAAGAGATATTACTAAGAAAACAATAAACTATTCCGGCCTGGGAGTCGAACCCAAGACCTTCATATCATTAATTCGATATTTCTTTAAGATTCAACTAAGCATTTTCTTATTAGAATATTGTTGCTCGATAATTTGCTTTTTAAAAGCTATTCGTAATCGGTTAACTAATAAATTGAAATATTCTAATGGGCGCGTCGCCAACAATCTCCCCCCCGTGCATCAGCACCATCATTTGGGAGGCGTCGCGGGTACCAGGACTATTATTCTGGATGTAGGTCTCCTCAAGATACCTGTGCTAGTAATGACGTCAACCACTCTGGTGTGACCGTCTGGTCCCGGTAGCGTCCTACTAATCTTGCCTTTCGGCCACGTATTTCGTGGCAACGAATGATCTATTATCAAGACAATATCACCCTCTTTAGGTTCCATGAACTTTCCGTTATTACCTGTTCGAAGTATTAAAGTAGGCATGTATTCTTCTAGCCATCTTGTCCAAAAATGGTCGGCTAACCTCTGTGCAGATTTCCAATTGAGTTGACCCGTCAGATGTTGCTCTAAAAATAATCCAGGTGGTCGATCACCACATGAGCGTCCCAGAAGAAAATGATTGGGTGTCAAACCCTCTTCAGGACTATCCATACTGAATGTTACCAGAGGTCTGGAATTTACAGTATGCTCTGCTTCTAAAAGCAACGTATGCAGAACCTCCTCTCGCGGGCTCCTTTCTTTGAGCGTAGCGGTCAACGCAATTTTAATCGATCTTACTAACCTCTCCCAGGCGCCCCCCATGTGCGGTGCTCCCGGAGGTATAAATTTCCAATTAATATATTTTTTAAATGACTCATTCTTCATGCCCTCATAGCATTCTTCGCATGCTTTCAATAATTCTTTATTCGCAGCTTTGAAATTTGTCCCGTTATCGCTGTATATAACGGCTGGTTTTCCTCTTCTGGCGATAAATTGCCTCAATGCCATTATCATTGACGCTGGTGTCAATGAGGCTGCTAATTCTAGGTGTACTGCTCTGGTGGTCAGACACGTAAATGAAACGCCCCAACGTTTATCGTGTCGCCTTCCTATAGTCACACTCATAGGGCCGAAATAATCTACGGCTGAGCATGTAAGAGGTGGTCCATTGTGAGCTATTCTCTCCAGAGGAATATTTCCTTGTGGCACGTTCTGCGGCTTTGACCTGTATGTCCTGAGCCACTGACAGTGATGTGACACACTTCGTACTACATTACGCAAGTTCAAGATATAAAATTTTTGGTTCACTTCATTCATCACCGTCTGGTGATTGGCATGTTCAAAATGATGATAAACTTCTCTAATCATCATTTTAACGATTTCGTGTTTACCGTCTAATACGACAGGTTTTCTACTTTCCTCAGTCAAATTAGACTTGAAAGGTAAACGCCCATTTAAACGGAGTAAGTTATCTTCTCCTACTTCCATAGATAATTTACTTAAGCGTGAACTTCTTTCAACGCTTTTGCCTGCTTTCAAGCATTTTATTTCCGAATGAAAACACTCGTCTTGAACGAACTTCCAAATTAATAATTCAGCTTTTTTCAAGAGCGCTATGTCCAACGCGCCATCGGGTCCTTTAACCGACTTTGCTAAAACTTCGTTGGAACACATAAACGACTTTTCGGCTGCGTTGTCGGGTCCTTTAACCGACTTTCTTAAACTCTTGAATTTTTCTACCGCTTGTAAGGCGCGTGTAGTTGCCCCAAGGAATTTCTTAAAGCTGCTAAATCGTCCGTAGTCGGGTAGACTTAACGGTTCTTGCTTTCTCAGCGCATTTATGCCTTTTGGCGATTTTTCTTCACCTGTTTCTAAGCTATTTATGGTGTCCACTTGTTTGGGCCATAAATCAGGACTTTTCCTGAGGAATTCAGGTCCTTGAAACCAGCGATGACTTACATCGAAGGTGGAAAGAAAATTTCTAGTGGCGTCGTCTGCCACGTTTTGTGACGTTGGAACCCATCGCCATTCACATGGCTTACTGTGATCTTTGATCTCAGCCAATCGATGAGTAACGAATGGTTTAAAAGCGCGAGGATCTGACTTAATCCACGCTAACACTGTACGTGAGTCCGTCCAAAATACTCTCTCGGATATCTCGTACTTGCTCTCTTCAATAACTGATGCAGCTAGTCTGCTGCCCATAAGAGCTGCTTGTAATTCAAGCCTTGGAATCAAAATTGGTTTCAGCGGCGCTACTCTTGCCTTTGCGGCGATCAGCGTAATCCGCCTTTCTCTTAGCTCGTCCGTGGTGACGTAATACACCGCGGCAGCGTATGCTTTTTCACTAGCATCCGTGAAAGTGTGTAATTCTCCCTTGCCGACGCCTTCAGCAACGGGTCTGGGTACTTCTAAATTACCTAATTTCTTCACTTCCGATATCCATTTACAAAATAACACGTGTAATTCGTGTGTAACTTCTTCATCCCAAGAGATGCCTGTCCTCCATACTTGCTGGATCAGCGACTTCCCTTGAATCGTTATGGGTGATGCGAGTCCTAAAGGATCGAAGACTGACATCACAGTGCTAGTTATCTCCCTCTTCGTAGGCGGTCGTAAACCTTCCATCACTTCTTCCGGTGTGTTACGAAGACTTATGGAGAAACTTATTATATCCCGTTTGATATTCCAAATCAAACCTAAAGTGCGCTCTGTGTGCTCTTTATCTCCCAGCGACGCACTGTCGCTCTTATACTTATTTTCCATTTTACATAAAACCTCGGGTCGGTTGCTAGCCCATCCCCTCAGTTGGAAAGAAGTACGTTTATGTAATTCATACATATCGTTTACTATCCTTTCGGCCGTCGTCACATCGGGAAATGCCTATCGACGTCATCCATATAAAAATTGCTTTCCGTAGCGGAAGCTGCTTCTGGATAGATATGTGCGTTATCCTGCGCATTCTTATTCTTCACATACATAGCGATGCATGGTGATGATGCCGCTCCAAATATGAGTGACGTCATTCTATACTCTTCCGGTGGCGCTTCACGATTGTGCCGCCATAAGAATCGAAGGCTATCCCTGTCTTCTTCCCGGATTTTCACTTGCAGGAACATTTCTTTAATATCTCCCATCACTGCCACGCTTCCTTCTCTGAATCGTAGCAGAGCTCCAAACAACGACTTCAATAAGTCCGGTCCGGTTAACAATGCATCTTTGAGACAACGTCCGCCCGTCCTTGCGGCGGCGTCGAAAACTATTCTTATTTTCTTTTTCTGTGGGCGAGTCACTGCGAAGTGAGGAAGATACCACGTGCCACGGGAAATGGAAATATGGTTCGCTTTCTCTGCGTAACCGTTAACGATGAGATTTTCAATTTGCTTCTAATATTCCTTTTTCAACTCGCTATATTTATCGAGCTTCTTTTCGATATTAAACAGGCGACTTTCAACCTGCGCTCTATTCGACGGCATGCACTCATTGTCTGTGCGCCACAACAAAGCAGTCTCGTACCTATCATTAGGTATACGACGTACCGTTTTGTTCAAAATATTTAAAGCTCGTTCTTCTGGGTCGTTCGCGGGCTTTCTCGCAGACACTCCCAGAGATTCCAAACTAAAATAATCCTTGATCAACTTATCCATGTCTTCCTCCTTCTTCGTGGAAATATGGTTAACAATCTTGATTGGTTTGATGCCACCCGATATGTGACCATGTAAAACCCATCCAAGTTTAGTGAGCGATGCTACAGGTAGGTTCTTACCTCCTGAAATTAATTCACGAGTAATTATGAGATGCCAATTGTCCTGGCCAATTAATATGGTAGGTCTGGACCTCTCATACATCAACTCGTCCTTAATCGGTGTCAAATGAGAACACCGTGGCAATAATTCTCGGCTCACTGACTGCGGAGAAAGGTTAAGTGACTTAATTGTTTGTACACTTATCTCCTCTAAGTCGTTCGAGTAAATGCCTTTTATTTTAACTTTTAAGCGATACGAACTATCGTCGTTAATTCGCTTACCTCCCACGGCTTCAATACGTAATTCTTCTTTACGTCCGCGAGGCGCTAACTTCTGAGCCATCCACTCCTCTATGAGTGTCATGGTCGATCCTTCATCCAGAAGAGCTGTTGTCTTGACTTTACTTTAGGTCTATACAACTCGACCGGTATAATCTTTAAGTGTGCACATGCCAGTGCATTCACTGTACTAACAGTTGTAATTTGAGCCTCTTTACCCCCCTCGTCCCCTTGCGGCGAGGTATTTTCATTGGGGTATCGGTATAGCATTCGATGATGTGACATTCTACATCCCTCTACACCACATTTCTTCGCTCTGCACTCTAACATCCTATGGTTAGGTGACAAACATTGTAAACATACTTTCGCTTTTTTAACCGCGTCCCATTTCTCGCTATTATTCATGTCCTTAAACTTGTAACAACTCACTATAGAGTGTTCCTTGTTGCATATAACACACTTACGTGTTACCCGACTTACAGGCTTGTCCTGGGTTATCATAACCACTTGTCGGTTGTGCCCTTTATTATTTCGGCGTTCTAGACGCTCGCTCGTATTACTTCGGCGCTCATAGCGCTCGCTCTTGACACGGTTGCGTACACACCCCTTTGCGGTGTGTACAGTTTGCTTCCTGAATTCAGGACGCTTCCGTTTTTCAGGCACATTTTCATTACTTAAGGGCGTTCCAAATTGTTCACTCAATGAATTTAAAAACTTGGCCATCTTCTGTAACTCTGGCTCCAAAGGATGCTGAGCTCGATATTCAAACCATTTAAATTTAATCATAGTTCCGAGTTTTTCTACTATGCGGTTTACTAACTCCGGTGAGTATAAATACTGTTGTTGATTCAACGCTTGTATTGTGGCAACCACGTTCGTAATACGACTTGCAAAAGATCCTATATTTCGGCAATCTTCTGCCAATCTTGGCATACGTTTTACATTCTCGATTTCGGCTAGAATGAGCAACTCAACCCTACCGAATCTTCTTTCGAGAGCGTTCATTATTTCTTCAGGTTCACACAAAGTAAACAACAACGACTTAACCGCTTCCTTAGCGGTGCCCTTTAATGCCCTCCTAAGGCGTGCGACATTCTGCACCCCTGAAAATTGGCTTCTTGTGTCTTCAAACACCGTTTTGAAAACTATCCATTCACCCGGGTCTCCATCGAACACCGGTAATTCCTGGAGGAAATGAAGCTGGGAAGACTTATCTTTTCCCGCTATCTTTATTGCACTCACAATCGCTTCGGTCAATTCTGACACCTCACTCGCGTGTGTTTTCTGTGCATTTCCTTGGTTGCGCTCGATCTCCGCCTGATCCTTTACACGCTTCCTTATCAGTAATATCGGGTTGCGTTACACTAACCGGTGCGCTCATTATGGTCTGTTGAACCCAACTCCTTACGAAAGGTTCCACCTGAGTATTCCGCTCTTCATCATCCTCACTCGACTCGATCTCCTCTTCTCGGTTGAGTCGAGCCAACTCCAATTGAGACTTGGCTAAGGCAGCAGCTGTCTGTGCTCGTTCGAGCTCTGAGCGTTCGAATTTAACCCGCGCCTCTAATTCGGCTTTCAGCCTTGCCGATCGCGATGACCTACTACCTCTCTGTGACCCTTTGTCACTAGTGTGCCCGATTACTGTCCTTGACGATGCCGCTTCTTCGGTCCTTCGACCTACTTTTTCGACTACCGTTTTACTCCTGGATATAACGGATGGTTGTGCGGTGCTGGCCTGCGTACCACTGGTGTCCGTCCTATTGCTCGTCGTTGCCATGGACGTCCCTGAGTCCCACGTGCATGTGGACGTATCGGTGGTGGCTCCACTTGAAGGAGTTGTTCCACTCGAAGCAGTAGCTGTGGTCGCTCCAGATGATTCCGCCTCTTTAGCCTTTCTTGAGAGCCCTGTTCTTGTCCTGCTTCCTTCGCTCCTCTCTGTCTGGTCTTGTGCCTTCTTCATCTTGCAGGAAGGTGATTGTTGGCCTACAGTCCCTAACTGTCCCTACGGTCCCTACAACCCTTTACCTACAACCCTTCTACACCCCAACCTAACCCCACTACCCCTCCCCCCTCCTTTATCTCCCAACCCTACAACCTTACTACCACCCTAACAGCCCTATCAGCCCTATCGGCCCTATCCCAATCCTGAACGGGGCCTACCGAGGTGAGCCGTACAGGGATGGAGTCGTGCAGGAATGGAATGGAGGAAAGGTTTAGGAACTGTCGCGCCAAGGAATATGACGAAACAGTGGAGCGGTAGTGCAAGCGTAGTCTCGCTCGAGAGAACTGCTCCACCCGAAGGTGTTGTGCCAGAGCCCAACCGTTTGACACCGTTAGGTGGTCGGGATGTATGCTCCGCTTCGTCGCCCAGTCGCCGGTGACGCCTCGTCAAGCGCCCTCCTCCGGCCGCGATGCAGTCAGGTGCCCACGAGCACCCTCGCCTGGCAGCAGCAGCGGTGGATGCTTCTTCTTGCACCCTCTGATGACCCGACAGGAAATGCCGGACACGATCGTCCGACAGGAAATGCCGGACATGGTCGTCCGACAGAAAATGCCGGACACGTTCGTCCGACAGGAAATGCCGGACACGGTCGTCCGACAGGAAATGCCGAGCACGCTTGCCCGAAAAGAGAAATGCCAAGCCCTGCTTGGCCACGATGAGTGCCTTCACAAGACACGTGCGTCTGGCTGCGATACGTGCCCCATGCGAGCACACGCCCCAAGCCACAATCCCGGTTTTCTTTCTTCCGGTAGTTCCAGGTCCAGTCCTTCTGCGCTGACCTGGTCTTCTGGCTTTTGGTCCTGTTGCTTCAGCTCAAACCTCCGGTTTCCTTCGGTTGGTGATCTTCACTAGGCTCCGAAGGTCTTCTTTTTCCAGCAGTCCACAGCTGGTTCCCTGATCCTGGCTGCGAAGGACCAATTGAAAAGGAACCAGGTTCGGGAGGTCCTCCTGATCCAGCTGCGAAGGACCAATTGAAAAGGAACCAGGGCGCAAGGTCCTCTTGAAAAGGAACCCAGCGTTCGAACGTTCGGGCTCTGAAACAGAAGGGAGGAATCGAGGCTTCTCTCGATCCGGCCTCCTATCACGCCTACGTTGGGTTCGGGAACAACGTATGTGATCTCCGCAAACGGAGTAACACACAAGGGCGATAACCTCTTCCTTTTCAGAAAATAGGTTCAGGCGGGGATTACGGGTCTTCCGAAGTCGTCCCGGTCCCAACGCCTTAATTCTTCGATGTGGACTGTATAATTTTGAGGGATGAATTTCTTGGGAATAAAACAGCAATTATCTTCAAACCGTTCCGTGAGAGAGTAATCACTTTTCCCTATCACTTCCCTATACTTTTTCTTTCTTCTTCTTATTGACTGCTGGTTTGATTCCCGAACTTTCCCGAAGGATTCCCGAACTAATCCCGAAGGATTCCCGAACGAATTGCAAGAAAACTCGTTTACTGAGCTACCCCTAAGCTATACGCGAAAGTGAGCCGCGCCATTTGCGCGCTCGCTCAACTCAATTACATCAATTTGTACTATCACTCTCTCACGGTTTTCTCAATAATTTATTTTGTATAAGACATACATTTATACAATTTACTTATAAAGATAGCACAAAAAAATATCTTTACAACGATATACGTTACATTTTTACATCACAAAAAACCTTTTATTTATTAAACAAAATATGCATATTTTACTCACATTGAACAAGTTAAAATTTCTTAAATATTTAACATAAAAAGTAAAAACAATGTTTCCCACTTGAAATTATACATATCTTAATCAATACAACAGTTTAATTTACATTTTCTCTATACATTTCACTATTCAAACACTTTTAAATTTCTTATATAAAACTATCATTATTTAACTTGTTCACAGGAACTTTCACATAAAAATAACACAGAATTCACCTCTTTTGCACGTACAATCAATCTGAAATGTTTCACAAGTCATTTTTACATAAATTGCTGAAATTACAAATATTTAAATTTTTACATATTTGGCCTCCTAAGTACGTGGCTAGCGTGCTTCTATGATCTCACACTATTTGAACAACTAACTTTTGCACGGCTATCGACTATCAGAAAAAATGGAAAGTTTAGTATACACTAATATCAACAATACTAGGTGAATAACTGCTTCTACATAATTCTCAAACTGTAGGAAACTATTTCTAATCAGATTCTTATCAGTTATCATGTCTCTTATCAGATAACATAGACAAAATATTTCATGAATCAACACATTGAAAATAGGCATTTGTTTTCATACAAAACGTATCAAACCCATATAAGACAATATTTATGCAATCAATTTCCATTAATTCTACTTATGCACAGTGATCATCTCGACCGGGGAACAAATTCGGTCTCTAACTTTATTTTAATATTTCTTTAAATTAACATCATTGGAAGGATGATTTCAACCGGGAAACAAATCCGGTAACATAATTTACATCTTAAAAACTCCCTCTATGAATTTATTAAAAGATATTACTAAGAAAACGATAAACTATTCCGGCCTGGGAGTCGAACCCAAGACCTTCATATCATTAATTCGATATTTCTTTAAGATTCAACTAAGCATTTTCTTATTAGAATATTGTTGCTTGACAATTTGCTTTTTATAAGCTATTCGTAATCGGTTAACTAATAAATTGAAATATTCTTATAGGCGCGTCGCCAACAATTTTATATTTAAATTTATGGTAAGTAACGCAGCAATTCATTTAATAACAGTTTTATGTTAGAAAAATATTTGAAGCAATATAATCACCATATTGAGCTTTTGCAAATTCATCCCTTTAAAGTAAACAAAACGCGCGTTATGTCAGTTCGTTCTAAAAGAAACGTGACAATGGCAGCCTGAGATGCGTCACTTTTTTGGGCCGGTCCGAATGCACCGAATAAAAATAAAGTTCTTATATAATATTGAAAATAAAGTTTTATCTTTTGAGTAAGTACGTACTTATTCGGTGTCGTTATCACTCGAATCTTATTACGTGTTATAAATTTATGCTTTTTGTTGTTAAATGAATAAAGTACTTTATAACAATAGATGATTTTTGGTCTACAGCGATCTTTTACATACCTTTTTAATAATAGTTAATAAATATATATTATATCAATCATTATAAAAAATATATAAAAAAATCATTATAATAAAGAAAGTACTACATATAAAAAGTGCCCGTATATTGAAGGTTTGTAGTTCCTGGTTAAACCGACCGAAACGTTATTGTCCGTTTTTCTCAATCGATTTGGCACTTACTATAGTAAATATTTTAGTCGATTTTAGTATGGTGTAGTGTAGTTAGTTTTTTTTTAAGTTGATTTTTCGAAGTGTTCGTAATTATTGCCAAAGCTTGTTTGCTATTTTTTTCTTAATTTATTAGTTATAGTGTACGACTTTGTGTTTTTGTCTCTGTCCTCCTAGTTTTGGTTTTATAGGGCAGCAAAGCTTGAGGTGACCATATTACCCTCACGTACCTTATAGTCATATCTAATCATTATCAACAATTATATCCAATTTTATGACACCTATGTAAAGCACTTATAACTGCCTGAGGCGGGTTCTCAAACGCACATGGCCAATTTTTGGAATACCGAAATTTATTTAGTAAAGTAAAGTAGCGTAAAGTTACAGCCTTTATACGTCCCACTGCTGGGCTCAAGCCTCCCCTCATTTCTGAGAGGGTTTAGGGCAAGGTAGTGTCCACCGCGCTGCCCAAATGCGTGTTGACGAACTTCACATGTCTTCGAAATATTTGTTTTTCTCTTATTCCTCAGACATGCAGGTTTCCTCACGATGTTTTCCTTCACCGCCGAGCACGTGGTAAATCAGCAATTAAAATTGCAATTAACGATTTCATTGGTGCCGGCGGGGATCGAACCCGGGTTACTCGCGTTCTGTTATATTTACAGCGAGCGTTAACCACTGAGCTACCATGGCTCATTTTTAACTTATTTAATTATCATTGCTTAAATAAAAACTTATTTAAACAATGATAATTAATTTTTTATAGAAAATATTTTTTTGAAGTCGGTTCTACTTCTTAATAAGTTTATATTTTATTTAAAATTTGAGTCGTCTAAGGTATATCACAAGTTTTAGGTAACAACGAGAATGTCGTTTAAATAGAAGCATTATGATTCCTTTTTTACACCCTTAGGGATGGATTTTTGCTTTAAATTTATATGGGACAACCCTAAAGTTCCCGTTACTGTTACCGTTATCGTACCGTTTCGCTGAACATAGGCTTCCCCATAGATTGCCTCGTAGGGGGGATATTTGCAATAGTTGCCACGCTTGGCAAGCGGGTTGGAAACCGCAGTTTTTACTTTTAGTCGTTACTAAGGAGACGCCGCCGCATTTGTTTCTCTCTGTCGTCTCCTGCCGCCCATCTTCTGATTTGTTTCTCTCTGTCGTCTCCTGCCGCCCATCTTCTGATTTGTTTCTCTCTGTCGTCTCCTGCCGCCCATCTTCTGATTTGTTTCTCTCTGTCGTCTCCTGCCGCCCATCTTCTGATTTGTTTCTCTCTGTCGTCTCCTGCCGCCCATCTTCTGATTTGTTTCTCTCTGTCGTCTCCTGCCGCCCATCTTCTGATTTTGTTTCTCTCTGTCGTCTCCTGCCGCCCATCTTCTGATTTGTTTCTCTCTGTCGTCTCCTGCCGCCCATCTTCTGATTTGTTTCTCTCTGTCGTCTCCTGCCGCCCATCTTCTGATTTGTTTCTCTCTGTCGTCTCCTGCCGCCCATCTTCTGATTTGTTTCTCTCTGTCGTCTCCTGCCGCCCATCTTCTGATTTGTTTCTCTCTGTCGTCTCCTGCCGCCCATCTTCTGATTTGTTTCTCTCTGTCGTCTCCTGCCGCCCATCTTCTGATTTGTTTCTCTCTGTCGTCTCCTGCCGCCCATCTTCTGATTTGTTTCTCTCTGTCGTCTCCTGCCGCCCATCTTCTGATTTGTTTCTCTCTGTCGTCTCCTGCCCGCCCATCTTCTGATTTGTTTCTCTCTGTCGTCTCCTGCCGCCCATCTTCTGATTTGTTTCTCTCTGTCGTCTCCTGCCGCCCATCTTCTGATTTGTTTCTCTCTGTCGTCTCCTGCCGCCCATCTTCTGATTTGTTTCTCTCTGTCGTCTCCTGCCGCCCGTCTTCTGATTTGTTTCTCTCTGTCGTCTCCTGCCGCCCGTCTTCTGATTTGTTTCTCTCTGTCGTCTCCTGCCGCCCGTCTTCTGATTTGTTTCTCTCTGTCGTCTCCTGCCGCCCATCTTCTGATTTGTTTCTCTCTGTCGTCTCCTGCCGCCCATCTTCTGATTTGTTTCTCTCTGTCGTCTCCTGCCGCCCATCTTCTGATTTGTTTCTCTCTGTCGTCTCCTGCCGCCCATCTTCTGATTTGTTTCTCTCTGTCGTCTCCTGCCGCCCATCTTCTGATTTGTTTCTCTCTGTCGTCTCCTGCCGCCCATCTTCTGATTTGTTTCTCTCTGTCGTCTCCTGCCGCCCATCTTCTGATTTGTTTCTCTCTGTCGTCTCCTGCCGCCCATCTTCTGATTTGTTTCTCTCTGTCGTCTCCTGCCGCCCATCTTCTGATTTGTTTCTCTCTGTCGTCTCCTGCCGCCCATCTTCTGATTTGTTTCTCTCTGTCGTCTCCTGCCGCCCATCTTCTGATTTGTTTCTCTCTGTCGTCTCCTGCCGCCCATCTTCTGATTTGTTTCTCTCTGTCGTCTCCTGCCGCCCATCTTCTGATTTGTTTCTCTCTGTCGTCTCCTGCCGCCCATCTTCTGATTTGTTTCTCTCTGTCGTCTCCTGCCGCCCATCTTCTGATTTGTTTCTCTCTGTCGTCTCCTGCCGCCCATCTTCTGATTTGTTTCTCTCTGTCGTCTCCTGCCGCCCATCTTCTGATTTGTTTCTCTCTGTCGTCTCCTGCCGCCCATCTTCTGATTTGTTTCTCTATGTCGTCTCCTGCCGCCCATCTTCTGATTTGTTTCTCTCTGTCGTCCTCCTGCCGCCCATCTTCTGATTTGTTTCTCTCTGTCGTCTCTGCCGCCCATCTTCTGATTTGTTTCTCTCTGTCGTCTCCTGCCGCCCATCTTCTGATTTGTTTCTCTCTGTCGTCTCCTGCCGCCCGTCTTCTGATTTGTTTCTCTCTGTCGTCTCCTGCCGCCCATCTTCTGATTTGTTTCTCTCTGTCGTCTCCTGCCGCCCATCTTCTGATTTGTTTCTCTCTGTCGTCTCCTGCCGCCCATCTTCTGATTTGTTTCTCTCTGTCGTCTCCTGCCGCCCGTCTTCTGATTTGTTTCTCTCTGTCGTCTCCTGCCGCCCATCTTCTGATTTGTTTCTCTCTGTCGTCTCCTGCCGCCCATCTTCTGATTTGTTTCTCTCTGTCGTCTCCTGCCGCCCATCTTCTGATTTGTTTCTCTCTGTCGTCTCCTGCCGCCCATCTTCTGATTTGTTTCTCTCTGTCGTCTCCTGCCGCCCATCTTCTGATTTGTTTCTCTCTGTCGTCTCCTGCCGCCCATCTTCTGATTTGTTTCTCTCTGTCGTCTCCTGCCGCCCATCTTCTGATTTGTTTCTCTCTGTCGTCTCCTGCCGCCCATCTTCTGATTTGTTTCTCTCTGTCGTCTCCTGCCGCCCATCTTCTGATTTGTTCTCTCTGTCGTCTCCTGCCGCCCATCTTCTGATTTGTTTCTCTCTGTCGTCTCCTGCCGCCCATCTTCTGATTTGTTTCTCTCTGTCGTCTCCTGCCGCCCATCTTCTGATTTGTTTCTCTCTGTCGTCTCCTGCCGCCCATCTTCTGATTTGTTTCTCTCTGTCGTCTCCTGCCGCCCATCTTCTGATTTGTTTCTCTCTGTCGTCTCCTGCCGCCCATCTTCTGATTTGTTTCTCTCTGTCGTCTCCTGCCGCCCATCTTCTGATTTGTTTCTCTCTGTCGTCTCCTGCCGCCCATCTTCTGATTTGTTTCTCTCTGTCGTCTCCTGCCGCCCGTCTTCTGATTTGTTTCTCTCTGTCGTCTCCTGCCGCCCATCTTCTGATTTGTTTCTCTCTGTCGTCTCCTGCCGCCCATCTTCTGATTTGTTTCTCTCTGTCGTCTCCTGCCGCCCATCTTCTGATTTGTTTCTCTCTGTCGTCTCCTGCCGCCCATCTTCTGATTTGTTTCTCTCTGTCGTCTCCTGCCGCCCATCTTCTGATTTGTTTCTCTCTGTCGTCTCCTGCCGCCCATCTTCTGATTTGTTTCTCTCTGTCGTCTCCTGCCGCCCATCTTCTGATTTGTTTCTCTCTGTCGTCTCCTGCCGCCCATCTTCTGATTTGTTTCTCTCTGTCGTCTCCTGCCGCCCATCTTCTGATTTGTTTCTCTCTGTCGTCTCCTGCCGCCCATCTTCTGATTTGTTTCTCTCTGTCGTCTCCTGCCGCCATCTTCTGATTTGTTTCTCTCTGTCGTCTCCTGCCGCCCGTCTTCTGATTTGTTTCTCTCTGTCGTCTCCTGCCGCCCATCTTCTGATTTGTTTCTCTCTGTCGTCTCCTGCCGCCCATCTTCTGATTTGTTTCTCTCTGTCGTCTCCTGCCGCCCATCTTCTGATTTGTTTCTCTCTGTCGTCTCCTGCCGCCCATCTTCTGATTTGTTTCTCTCTGTCGTCTCCTGCCGCCCATCTTCTGATTTGTTTCTCTCTGTCGTCTCCTGCCGCCCATCTTCTGATTTGTTTCTCTCTGTCGTCTCCTGCCGCCCATCTTCTGATTTGTTTCTCTCTGTCGTCTCCTGCCGCCCATCTTCTGATTTGTTTCTCTCTGTCGTCTCCTGCCGCCCATCTTCTGATTTGTTTCTCTCTGTCGTCTCCTGCCGCCCATCTTCTGATTTGTTTCTCTCTGTCGTCTCCTGCCGCCCATCTTCTGATTTGTTTCTCTCTGTCGTCTCCTGCCGCCCATCTTCTGATTTGTTTCTCTCTGTCGTCTCCTGCCGCCCATCTTCTGATTTGTTTCTCTCTGTCGTCTCCTGCCGCCCATCTTCTGATTTGTTTCTCTCTGTCGTCTCCTGCCGCCCATCTTCTGATTTGTTTCTCTCTGTCGTCTCCTGCCGCCCATCTTCTGATTTGTTTCTCTCTGTCGTCTCCTGCCGCCCATCTTCTGATTTGTTTCTCTCTGTCGTCTCCTGCCGCCCATCTTCTGATTTGTTTCTCTCTGTCGTCTCCTGCCGCCCATCTTCTGATTTGTTTCTCTCTGTCGTCTCCTGCCGCCCATCTTCTGATTTGTTTCTCTCTGTCGTCTCCTGCCGCCCATCTTCTGATTTGTTTCTCTCTGTCGTCTCCTGCCGCCCATCTTCTGATTTGTTTCTCTCTGTCGTCTCCTGCCGCCCATCTTCTGATTTGTTTCTCTCTGTCGTCTCCTGCCGCCATCTTCTGATTTGTTTCTCTCTGTCGTCTCCTGCCGCCCATCTTCTGATTTGTTTCTCTCTGTCGTCTCCTGCCGCCCATCTTCTGATTTGTTTCTCTCTGTCGTCTCCTGCCGCCCATCTTCTGATTTGTTTCTCTCTGTCGTCTCCTGCCGCCCATCTTCTGATTTGTTTCTCTCTGTCGTCTCCTGCCGCCCATCTTCTGATTTGTTTCTCTCTGTCGTCTCCTGCCGCCCATCTTCTGATTTGTTTCTCTCTGTCGTCTCCTGCCGCCCATCTTCTGATTTGTTTCTCTCTGTCGTCTCCTGCCGCCCATCTTCTGATTTGTTTCTCTCTGTCGTCTCCTGCCGCCCATCTTCTGATTTGTTTCTCTCTGTCGTCTCCTGCCGCCCATCTTCTGATTTGTTTCTCTCTGTCGTCTCCTGCCGCCCATCTTCTGATTTGTTTCTCTCTGTCGTCTCCTGCCGCCCATCTTCTGATTTGTTTCTCTCTGTCGTCTCCTGCCGCCCATCTTCTGATTTGTTTCTCTCTGTCGTCTCCTGCCGCCCATCTTCTGATTTGTTTCTCTCTGTCGTCTCCTGCCGCCCATCTTCTGATTTGTTTCTCTCTGTCGTCTCCTGCCGCCCATCTTCTGATTTGTTTCTCTCTGTCGTCTCCTGCCGCCCATCTTCTGATTTGTTTCTCTCTGTCGTCTCCTGCCGCCCATCTTCTGATTTGTTTCTCTCTGTCGTCTCCTGCCGCCCGTCTTCTGATTTGTTTCTCTCTGTCGTCTCCTGCCGCCCATCTTCTGATTTGTTTCTCTCTGTCGTCTCCTGCCGCCCATCTTCTGATTTGTTTCTCTCTGTCGTCTCCTGCCGCCCATCTTCTGATTTGTTTCTCTCTGTCGTCTCCTGCCGCCCATCTTCTGATTTGTTTCTCTCTGTCGTCTCCTGCCGCCCATCTTCTGATTTGTTTCTCTCTGTCGTCTCCTGCCGCCCATCTTCTGATTTGTTTCTCTCTGTCGTCTCCTGCCGCCCATCTTCTGATTTGTTTCTCTCTGTCGTCTCCTGCCGCCCATCTTCTGATTTGTTTCTCTCTGTCGTCTCCTGCCGCCCATCTTCTGATTTGTTTCTCTCTGTCGTCTCCTGCCGCCCATCTTCTGATTTGTTTCTCTCTGTCGTCTCCTGCCGCCCATCTTCTGATTTGTTTCTCTCTGTCGTCTCCTGCCGCCCATCTTCTGATTTGTTTTCTCTCTGTCGTCTCCTGCCGCCCATCTTCTGATTTGTTTCTCTCTGTCGTCTCCTGCCGCCCATCTTCTGATTTGTTTCTCTCTGTCGTCTCCTGCCGCCCATCTTCTGATTTGTTTCTCTCTGTCGTCTCCTGCCGCCCATCTTCTGATTTGTTTCTCTCTGTCGTCTCCTGCCGCCCATCTTCTGATTTGTTTCTCTCTGTCGTCTCCTGCCGCCCATCTTCTGATTTGTTTCTCTCTGTCGTCTCCTGCCGCCCATCTTCTGATTTGTTTCTCTCTGTCGTCTCCTGCCGCCCATCTTCTGATTTGTTTCTCTCTGTCGTCTCCTGCCGCCCATCTTCTGATTTGTTTCTCTCTGTCGTCTCCTGCCGCCCATCTTCTGATTTGTTTCTCTCTGTCGTCTCCTGCCGCCCATCTTCTGATTTGTTTCTCTCTGTCGTCTCCTGCCGCCCATCTTCTGATTTGTTTCTCTCTGTCGTCTCCTGCCGCCCATCTTCTGATTTGTTTCTCTCTGTCGTCTCCTGCCGCCCATCTTCTGATTTGTTTCTCTCTGTCGTCTCCTGCCGCCCATCTTCTGATTTGTTTCTCTCTGTCGTCTCCTGCCGCCCATCTTCTGATTTGTTTCTCTCTGTCGTCTCCTGCCGCCCATCTTCTGATTTGTTTCTCTCTGTCGTCTCCTGCCGCCCATCTTCTGATTTGTTTCTCTCTGTCGTCTCCTGCCGCCCATCTTCTGATTTGTTTCTCTCTGTCGTCTCCTGCCGCCCATCTTCTGATTTGTTTCTCTCTGTCGTCTCCTGCCGCCCGTCTTCTGATTTGTTTCTCTCTGTCGTCTCCTGCCGCCCATCTTCTGATTTGTTTCTCTCTGTCGTCTCCTGCCGCCCATCTTCTGATTTGTTTCTCTCTGTCGTCTCCTGCCGCCCATCTTCTGATTTGTTTCTCTCTGTCGTCTCCTGCCGCCCATCTTCTGATTTGTTTCTCTCTGTCGTCTCCTGCCGCCCATCTTCTGATTTGTTTCTCTCTGTCGTCTCCTGCCGCCCATCTTCTGATTTGTTTCTCTCTGTCGTCTCCTGCCGCCCATCTTCTGATTTGTTTCTCTCTGTCGTCTCCTGCCGCCCATCTTCTGATTTGTTTCTCTCTGTCGTCTCCTGCCGCCCATCTTCTGATTTGTTTCTCTCTGTCGTCTCCTGCCGCCCATCTTCTGATTTGTTTCTCTCTGTCGTCTCCTGCCGCCCATCTTCTGATTTGTTTCTCTCTGTCGTCTCCTGCCGCCCATCTTCTGATTTGTTTCTCTCTGTCGTCTCCTGCCGCCCATCTTCTGATTTGTTTCTCTCTGTCGTCTCCTGCCGCCCATCTTCTGATTTGTTTCTCTCTGTCGTCTCCTGCCGCCCATCTTCTGATTTTGTTTCTCTCTGTCGTCTCCTGCCGCCCATCTTCTGATTTGTTTCTCTCTGTCGTCTCCTGCCGCCCATCTTCTGATTTGTTTCTCTCTGTCGTCTCTGCCGCCCATCTTCTGATTTGTTTCTCTCTGTCGTCTCCTGCCGCCCATCTTCTGATTTGTTTCTCTCTGTCGTCTCCTGCCGCCCATCTTCTGATTTGTTTCTCTCTGTCGTCTCCTGCCGCCCATCTTCTGATTTGTTTCTCTCTGTCGTCTCCTGCCGCCCATCTTCTGATTTGTTTCTCTCTGTCGTCTCCTGCCGCCCATCTTCTGATTTGTTTCTCTCTGTCGTCTCCTGCCGCCCATCTTCTGATTTGTTTCTCTCTGTCGTCTCCTGCCGCCCATCTTCTGATTTGTTTCTCTCTGTCGTCTCCTGCCGCCCATCTTCTGATTTGTTTCTCTCTGTCGTCTCCTGCCGCCCATCTTCTGATTTGTTTCTCTCTGTCGTCTCCTGCCGCCCATCTTCTGATTTGTTTCTCTCTGTCGTCTCCTGCCGCCCATCTTCTGATTTGTTTCTCTCTGTCGTCTCCTGCCGCCCATCTTCTGATTTGTTTCTCTCTGTCGTCTCCTGCCGCCCATCTTCTGATTTGTTTCTCTCTGTCGTCTCCTGCCGCCCATCTTCTGATTTGTTTCTCTCTGTCGTCTCCTGCCGCCCATCTTCTGATTTGTTTCTCTCTGTCGTCTCCTGCCGCCCATCTTCTGATTTGTTTCTCTCTGTCGTCTCCTGCCGCCCCATCTTCTGATTTGTTTCTCTCTGTCGTCTCCTGCCGCCCATCTTCTGATTTGTTTCTCTCTGTCGTCTCCTGCCGCCCATCTTCTGATTTGTTTCTCTCTGTCGTCTCCTGCCGCCCATCTTCTGATTTGTTTCTCTCTGTCGTCTCCTGCCGCCCATCTTCTGATTTGTTTCTCTCTGTCGTCTCCTGCCGCCCATCTTCTGATTTGTTTCTCTCTGTCGGTCTCCTGCCGCCCATCTTCTGATTTGTTTCTCTCTGTCGTCTCCTGCCGCCCATCTTCTGATTTGTTTCTCTCTGTCGTCTCCTGCCGCCCATCTTCTGATTTGTTTCTCTCTGTCGTCTCCTGCCGCCCATCTTCTGATTTGTTTCTCTCTGTCGTCTCCTGCCGCCCATCTTCTGATTTGTTTCTCTCTGTCGTCTCCTGCCGCCCATCTTCTGATTTGTTTCTCTCTGTCGTCTCCTGCCGCCCATCTTCTGATTTGTTTCTCTCTGTCGTCTCCTGCCGCCCATCTTCTGATTTGTTTCTCTCTGTCGTCTCCTGCCGCCCATCTTCTGATTTGTTTCTCTCTGTCGTCTCCTGCCGCCCATCTTCTGATTGTTTCTCTCTGTCGTCTCCTGCCGCCCATCTTCTGATTTGTTTCTCTCTGTCGTCTCCTGCCGCCCATCTTCTGATTTGTTTCTCTCTGTCGTCTCCTGCCGCCCATCTTCTGATTTGTTTCTCTCTGTCGTCTCCTGCCGCCCATCTTCTGATTTGTTTCTCTCTGTCGTCTCCTGCCGCCCATCTTCTGATTTGTTTCTCTCTGTCGTCTCCTGCCGCCCATCTTCTGATTTGTTTCTCTCTGTCGTCTCCTGCCGCCCATCTTCTGATTTGTTTCTCTCTGTCGTCTCCTGCCGCCCATCTTCTGATTTGTTTCTCTCTGTCGTCTCCTGCCGCCCATCTTCTGATTTGTTTCTCTCTGTCGTCTCCTGCCGCC